>PVLD010011025.1:0-67445 GCA_004027595.1 Dinomys branickii | reverse complement strand
ATTTTGGCAATTTGTACCTTTCTAGGAATCTGTCCATTTCTTCTGTATTTTCTATCCTATGGGAATACAGATTTTCAAAGTAGGTATTAATGATCTTTTGTATTTCTTTTGGATCTGTAGTGACTTCATCCTTTTCATTCCTTATTGCATGAATTTGAGATCTTTCCCTTCTTTTTTTGATAAGGTTGGCTAGGGGTTTGTCAATTTTATTTATTCTTTCAAAGAACCAACTCTTTGATTCACTAATTTTTTGTAGAGTTTTCTTCATCTCAATTGCATTAATTTCTGGCCTAAGTTTTATAATCTCCTCCCTTCTTTGGGCTCTTGGTTTGGCTTGTTGCTCTTTTTCTAAGAGTTTGAGGTGTGTCATTAGGTTATTTATTTGCTCTCTTTCTATTTTCTTTGTATATGAGTTCATTGCTATAAATTTCCCTCTGAGGACTGCTTTCATTGCATCCCACAGATTCCGATAGGTTGTACTTGCATTTTCATTTATTTGTAGGTAGTTTTTAATTTCTTCTTTAACTTCTTGTGTGACCCATTGGTTATTCAGGAGGTGGTTGTCTAATTTCCAAGCATTTATGTGGTTTTTGGAGTTCTCTTTGTCATTAATTTCCAATTTCATTGCACTGTGGTCCGATAATATGCATGGGATAATTTCAATTCTTTTGCATTTAGGTAGATAAGCTCTATGGGCTAGAATGTGGTCTATTTTGGAGAAAGGCCCATGTGCAGCTGAGAAAAATGTGTATTCTGATGTTGTGGGGTGGAACACTCTGAATACATCTACTAAGTCCATTTGTTCACACTTTTGGTTCAGGTCTGGTATTTCTTTGCTGAGTTTCTGTCCAGTTGACCTGTCTCTTTGCATCAGAGGGGTGTTTAGGTCCCCTATTACAATAGTGTTATTAGTTATTTGATTTTTTACGTCTGTTAAGATTTGACTTGCAAAGTCAGGTGCTCTGTTGTTTGGTGCATAAATGTTTAGGATTGTTACCTCTTCCTCTTGCAGCTTTCCCCTAACTAGTATGTAATGGCCTTCTTTATCTCTTTTGATTGTTTTTGGTTTGAAGTTTACATTGTTTGCAAACATAATAGCTACCCCTGCTTTTTTCTGGGGACGTGTTGCATGGAGAATTGTTTTCCAACCTTTAACTTTCAATCTGTGGATTTCCTTTTGAGTAAAATGTGTTTCCTGTATACAGCATATCGTTGGATTGTGTTCCTTAATCCACTCTTCCAATCTTTTCCTTTTGACTTTTGAGTTGAGGCCATTTACATGAATGGTTATCATGGTTATATGTTGGCTTATTCTAGTCATGTTATTTACTTGTTGTTTTCCTTCTTTTGCTGACTGTTTACTTGTTCTGTTTAGGGAGTTATTTCTATAGCTGTTCTTGGGATTGTGGTCTCTTTTTTTCTCTGTCTAGAATATCTTTTAGTGCTTTTCACAATGCTGGTTTGGCACTCATGAAGTTCTTCAGTTGTTCTTTGTCATGGAAATATTTTATTTCTCCATTGAATTTGAGGGATAGTTTTGCAGGATACATCAGTCTGGGTTGGAAGTTGTTTTGTCTCAGAATCTGTAATACCTCGCTCCAAGCTCTTCTTGATTTCATGGTTTCCATTGAGAAGTCTGCTGTGATTCTGATGGGCCTTCCTTTATAGGTGATCTGTTTCATTTCTCTAGCAGCTTTTAATATTGTGTTCTTTTGCTGGATATCTGGGATCTTGACTATTATATGTCTGTGTGTGTTTTTCTTTGCGTTATGGATCATTGGGGTTCTATATGCGTCGATTAACTGAACTTCAGTATCTTTTACCATGTTTGGGAAATTTTCTGCTATTATTTCAGCAAATATTCTTTTTATATCGTTTGTGTGGTCTCCTACTGTTTCACACACTCCTATTGAATATTATTACGTTTTGCCTCATCTTGGAGCTGTTTGATTAATTTTTCTTGTGTCTTTGATTATTTTATGAGATCCTTCCTTTCTCGCTCATAAGCTGCCATGCTGTCATCAAGGTCTGAAATTCTATCTTCGGTTTCATTGAAGCGGTTTTGCAAGCTTTCGGTGTAAGTTTTCAAATCCTGGCATTCTCTTTGGACCTGTTTCATTCTTGGTAATTCATTCCTAAATTGCTCTTGTAATGTTTCCATTTGTTTCCTATTTTCTTCTAATCTTTTATCTATTTCTTCTCTATGTGTATGGAACATTTCTTCCATTATTGTTTTCAGTTCGTTTTTTGTCTGAGAGATTATTGCAGGTATGTGGCTTATTTCTGCTTTAAGCTCTTTTATGGCCTGTTGGAGTTGTTTCATTTCAGATGCAGTCGTTTCATAACTTGCAGGTATGTGGCTTCCTGGTTTCCCTGTATCCTCGCATTCAGAACTTGTTCTGGGTGGGGTTGAGTTCTGAGACTGCGTTTTGTTCCTCTGTTTTCCCATTTTGGTGTATCAGATTCAAAATGTTGAGGTATAAATTCCCCAGGCAGTTCATCAGGCAAAGGTCTACTGCAGAGGCTGCTCCAATGACTCCTTCTCTTTGGGAGAATGTCCCCTAAGCTTTCTGCTGAGTGATCTGCTTAAAAGGCTGCTCAGATGCTGCTTTGTGGACCTCGCTATTCCCTACCCCGAGACCTGGCTGGGGCGCATAAACAGCTTGCCGCCCCAGGGACCTTGCATGCAGGGGGCCGCTCAGGTGTTCCTCCCTGGGTGGAGCTCCTCCCCCACTCAAAAATCCCGTCGGGGCACCCAGCCAGGTCTTCTGTTCTGGGGACAGTGCAGTCAGAAGTGCTGCTTGGATGTCCCTCGCTGGGCGGAGTTTCTCCCCGACTCAAAAAAAACGGTCAGGGCACCCAATCAACTCACCCTGGGATCGTGCAGGCAGGAAAGACACTCAGATGTATCTCCTTGGGTCGCGCTTCTTCCCGACTCAGAAATCCTGTTGCGGTGCTCACTCGGCTCACCCGTTCCGAGATCCGTGCCGGCAGGAGATCCCGGCGCTCCCCGGCGCTTCTCCGCCTCCTCGGGGTTCTCGCGGGAGCCGCCAACCACAGCCGCCGCAGTGCCCGCTCTCCGGCTGAGGATGGCGCCGGCTGCGGGGTCGGGGCTCTGAGTAGGATCCCGGTCAGTTGCATGGATTAGCGCAATCTGCCCGAGGAGTGCGTTCTCCAAATTTGCTCTGCTCCGCCGCCTCCAAAAATTCCTGGTCGCGGCCGCCTGTGAGCCGTTCGGGTTTGGGAGATGGGAGGGTCCATCCTGCCGCGATCGCACTCTGAGTCCTGGATTTTAGAGCTCCAAGTGTGAAGCAATGACACTCACTAGAGGACAGTGAGGGTCTGTGTTTTCTGGTAGGGCTTTTATGGCCGCAGGGGTGCATTGTCAGCTGTAGGCTTACTCTGTGTCAAGGTCCCACCACCACGTTCTTACACCTCTGTTTTCCTAGCTGTGGGCAGAACTCCTTTCTTCTGCTAAAACATTCTTCAGTTATATTCCAGTCCAGCGGTCTCACCCTGGTTGCTTGCTCTCCATTGTGGGCTCAGATTGTGACTAAATTCATTGTCAATGTGATCTTACTGCTCCCACCTGGGGCTCCTTACTGAGCAACTACACCTATTATCTGCTTAGAGAACAGAGACCACAGGAACAGGTTTTACTAATGGCTTCCTGTATTTTCTTAGTAGCTTTGACTGGTTGCACGCGTAGCTGCCTGTAGCAAATCTTCATAAGATTACCCTCACTACCTCTTTCAGTGAAGGAGATGAGCTTTTATCTCTTGTATGTCTTTCTGCCTGTTAGAGGTGACATTTGGCTTTTCATACTGGTTTTATAACTGCATGATTTGGGGACTGCTGTGTGCAAAGGTGTTTCTCATCTTTTCATGCTTACGATATTCTTGGAGAATCTGGTGCTGTACATTGTGTGGCCATGCCCCTAAATGGGCAAGCAGGCTATATTGAACCTTTCAGTCCCCAGCAGCACCACTGCAAAAGAAGACAAAGAGTAGCCCCACGTCTGACACTTTCCTGTTGCTCTTTCTCCTCACCACTGCAACTGCTGTGAGCCAGGGACTTCCTCCTTCCAGCATGGTGGCCTGGCTTCGCTCTTGAGCAGCCTTGCATGTGAGGGGTTTCTGGTGAGACACTTCATGTGTGTCACACCAAATGGACAGTTCCTTTAGGTCCTGTGAAGCTTTCTTCTTGGTCTGTCTAGGTGATAGGGATTCAGAGATGAGTAAGACAAAGTCCCTGCCTTTCCAGGAGCCTACTTTGTAATGGTTTTAGTAAATGGATGGGTAAATGGACTTCTAGATGTTGAATTATTAAGTCAAAGAACATGAATATTTTAAGCTCTTGAATTATCTTCTAAAAAATCTTAATATACTTGCCTAGTATAAATGCATGGGAGTTATAAGTCTCACTAAAGTTACTGAAAATTTATGTTTTCAAATAATTTATATATTGATGAATAAAAATAGTATTTTCTAATTTTAATTTGTATATATTTTTATTATCGCTGAAATTGTTGAGTTTTGTTTTAAACTAAATAAATCTCGTAGGAAACCCAAACATACAGCAAACTTATTTGACAGCTTGCTAATATATAGATGAGGGTGCCCCTCCATTCAGATGTTTGAATTTTTTTTTCAAAATATGTCAGGTTGGTGAATAGAAACAAAATGGGTCTTTCCTATTCTCATCTCATGAGATAAATTTTAAGACTTCAAATTTTCACATTCATCGCAGGGCTTTAAATCTTACTATTCAGTTCTCTGAAAAACATGGGGTAGAAGTACTTTCCCTGTACAGTTGTTGAGAGGGTTAATTAATAGACTATATTAAATGGTTAACACAGTGCTTAATAATAAGCCCTGAGTTTGGCATGAGTGTGCACTCCTGTAATCCTGACACACTAGTAGGCTGAGGCAAGAGGATCCCAAGTTTGATCCAAGCCTGGGCAACTTAGCAAACCCTGTCTCAAAATAAAAGATTAAAAAAATCAGGGCCGGGTGTGCAGCTTAATGTGAAGACTGTGGTTTCAGTCTCCACTACTGCAAAAGAAACAAAACATGAAGCAGCAAGTGTGAGATGTGAGAGCGTCTGTGGTTAGTATTGCTGGTATTCAATCCAGAGCTAAGTTTATAAGGTTATAGTAAATCCTGCTTCTAAACCAAACTATGTCTACCACATAGAACTATTTACCATGAATCTGAAATAAAATTTTTATCATTTAAAAAGGGTCATGATATACTGAAGGATCATTAGAAAGAGACAAAACATCTGAGTGTGGTGGCACATACCTATAGTCCTAGCTACCTGGGATGCTGAGGCAGGAGGATCAAAAGTTCAAGGCCAGCCTGAGCAACATACAGAACCCTCATCTCAAAAAATGAAAAGAAAGCAGAGGTTGTGTGTTGGTTAGGGTTCTCTATGGGAACAGAATCAATAGGAAAGTGTGTAAAATTATGCAAGGGGACTTAGCTAAACTTACAGGATTAGAAGTGGGAGAGTCTGTGTTGACTCTTTGTGCTGGAGATGAAAGGATCCAGTAGTTGCTCAGTCCAGGGAGCTGGAAGTCACAGAACAAGAAGGATCAAGGATGCAGCGCCAGTACAAGACCGAGTGAAGACCTAGGCTCTGTCTGGAGAGTTGCTGGTGTGAGTCCATGTGGAAAGGCTGAAGAAACTGGAGTCGGGTCCGCAGGTGATGGCAGCGGCAGAGACGCGCCCACTGGAGCGAAGTGTGGCTCTTCAAACCAGCGTGCGGTCCTCCTCCTTCCTCCCCTTCCTTCCGTCTCTGCTGTGGGCCTGTTGGAATGCTGCCACCCACAACCAGGATGGGTCTTTACCCTTCGGTCTGCTGGGTCTGCTGGCCGACATTCCAGTCATCTCTGGAGACACCCCACAGACACGCCCAGACGTGTGCTTTACCAGCCTGGTAGGCGTTTATTAACCCAGTCAACTTGACAGTCATGATTAATGGCCACAGGTGGCAGCTGAACTCATTCACTAGCAGGTGAATTGCTCCTTTATGTCAGGCCTACAAATGCTATTCACATTTGTGCTTTGGCAAAATGACAAATTACTTTGTCTCTCGCATAGTTTAAATTGCAGCTCTTACATTTCCAAACGGCAAGGCTCTGTTATATTGACGGTAGTTTATCTTGGCCTTGCCATTAGGTAGCAGCCTGCCTTTCTGCAGGCTTCCCCAGCTGTCCCATTAATAGTAAATCCTCATCATGGTGATAAATTAGCCTCTCTAGCCTGCATTAAGGGCAGGGATGGCTTTACATATTTTAGGAAATTCACAAGCTTTCATAGAATCCCATAGACAGGGCATACATACGCCCTTCTGTGCAGAAGTCCTCCTGCTCCGCCCAGGCCGCCCTTCAACCACCAGCTCGTTTAGAGATGGCAGGTTATTTGCCTTCCTCATTCTCATTTTGTGATCCCTTCCCAGACCCTCTTGGACAGCTCTTTCCTATTCTCAGTGGAAGACCATTCCTTTTTCTATTTGTACTTTTTGTGTTTCTCATGTATTTTAGTAAGAGTATGTTTTGTACATATTGTGTGCCTGTGAGATTCAAACAAGAAATGGTACAGATACTTTTAGTAGTATCTATATGTTGAAAACTTTGACCTCTAAAATCCAAACATTTCTCCTTCACATTGATTGTAGGGGAAGTCAGCCTTGTGGTCTCACCTGTTACATTATCAGGAAAACCGGCAGAGAAAACTTGCATCAGGAAGCCTCAGTACCTCAGGTAAGATGAGCCTGTGCCCCTGCAGGGAAGCCTCTCAGTCCACTTTCCCCTCGCTCACCGGAGGGATCATCTCTAACAGACTCTTCCGGGCCAGAGGAGTCTGCTCTGGCATGTTTTCTGTTTTAAACACAGAAGCTCCCTGATCCACAGAGCATCCTAAAGGCGTAGAGTTGGCTTTCGTTATGTGCTTCTGTACCCTTTCAGTCACCAAGATAGAAAAATGGCATCAGAAGGCCAGGCCTGGAGTGGACTTGGGCTTCACTGGGACTGATGCTCATGTCCTGTATTGGGGGGAAGCTGTTTTTAGAGAGAGTCTTTCTCTGACACAAGCATTGATGTTGCTGTATCCACCCTTTGAGTTAAGTCATTGTCCTTTCTTGGAACTCAAGGGGCTGGTGTGAATGATCTTTTACACTTCCTTTCTGTTTCTAATTTAATAAAAATGTCCATTTGCAGGGACTTTAGAGATCATCTAGTCCAACCCCTCTATTTGATGAGAAACTAGGGTCTAGATAGGAATTGAATTTATTTAAGATGAAGTAAATTATTTGAAGAAGTCAGATTAGTAGCAAGTTTCATGGTCTCCTAGTCCAGTGTTTGTTTATTTTCTTCTCTTTTTCAGTACTGGGGTTGAACTCAGGGCTTTCACACTATGGTATATTCCAGCCCCTTTTATTTTATATTTTGAAACAAGGTCTTGCTAAATTGCCCAGGCTTGACACCCTTGTGCTGCAGCCTCCCAAAGTGCTGGGTTATAGGCATGTGGCACTGTGCCTGACTTGCTGTGTTCTTTATACCGTCCTATTGTGTCTCCTCCATGACAGTTCCCCTCTGTCTTTTACTTCTGGGCTGCATCTCCCTTTCATACTATCCTTTGTTGCCTCTTCTTTGCCAGAGTTTGTTTACTTGGATATTCTTATCCTAATGGTAAAAAGTTAAATAGGATGAGTAAATGGGTGTGGACTCTGCTCTTGAACTAGTTGACCTCAGCACTGGATTGGGGCAGATAATTAGGTGAAAACCAGGGACAAGAGTTCCCTACACGGCCTTATGAAGATTTGGCGGGGGTGGGTGGGGGTGAAGTGTAGGGGTCTGCTTTATGGATGTGAAAGCAGAGTCTTCTCAAGGTTATAGAAGTTATTTCTAAGGAATGTACTGCAGCCCAAATTCTCAGCTTGGTGGTGAAAATAGTAACTGTAAACCACAGGCCTTTCATCCTCCTGGAGGCTCAAGTGCTGTGGCCCAAGTCCTTCATATGTTTCCTTGGCTCTTCTGGAGCCAGTTTGGGAGCCAGACTAGGACAAGAGCTGCAGCTCCAAGCAGAAGCACTGTTTCCATAGGTTATAATGAACTCATGGTAGTTTAGGAGACAGGAGAGCTGTGTTCCAGTCCTGATAACCTAGGCAAAGCTGCTAACCTCTCTGAACTTTAGTTCCTGCTCTAAATAGGGAATTTATGCTATCTCCCTTGACAGTCTTACAGATTGATAGAGAATTAAATGAGATAATGTACATAAAATATAAAATATCTTCTCTAGTGGGAACCTAATAAACATCTTTGAAAGGATTGCTTAAGTTAGTATCAGTGTAACCATTTCCTGTGGAAACTTGTGATTTGAGTAGTTAGCCATGTGGATCGTCAGGTCTCCTTGGACATGACTACCTTTGCTGTTCTAGGAATACTTCTTGATTCAGAACGGAGGAAGTCTGACGCCAGCTCAGTCATGTCTCCCCTGAGGATCTCCTTGATTCAGGATATGAGGTCAGTCTGGACTCACATATAATAGACCATTAAACTCCTGTTTTCAGTTGTCGCTTTCATGTCCACTTCACCTAACAGGGTCTCAGTGGCTGTTACAGAATCTCAGCTACCAGGCAGCCCTCCTTGTTCTTCTCATGCTTCTTGATGCGTTTGTCAAGTTGTATAAACAGCTGGGTCTCCTGGCATTTTTGGAGAACGATACCACATTAAGGAGCACAGGAGAGTATCTCATCTCAAGGCTCTGGGGTCCGAGTTAGCCTCATTTTTTCGGGCTGTATTATCTTTTTCCTCCACGTTGTTGGTGAACTTGTCTGGTAAAGCCACACTGAGGCCCAGAATGTGGAGAACAAGAGAGAGGCCCTCTCATCGAGCGGCACAGGGCTCCCCCACTGGCTTTACAGGTGAGGTATTGGCAGTGAGGTCATCTGCCATCCACACTCCACTTTCCTTTTTTGGTTTCCTTTCAGGCATATCCAGAACATTGGGGAAATCAAGACCGATGTGGGGAAGGCCAGAGCGTGGGTGCGACTGTCCATGGAGAAGAAGTTACTTTCCAGACACCTGAAGCAGCTGCTCTCAGAGCATGAGCTTACCAAGTAAGGCCGCTCCACCTGGAGTAGAACTGGGCTGCTGGGAGCGGTGGGGAGATTGGAAACCCTGGTATGGGAAGGCGGAGCATTCCCTGTGACTTTGCTGCTGCATTCGGGGAAACTCAAGTTGCATATGAAAGGTCTGCAGTATTTTCTGTTCTCCCTCTAGCTATACAGTACTTTCTTGCCAGTCTGTATGCCTAAAACTGGCTTCCTTTTGAGAGGTCACAAAGGCAGGTGTGGTGATACATGCCTATAATCCCAGAACTGTGGGAGGCTGAGGCAGGAAGGTCACAGTTGAGCCCAGCCTGGGTGGCTTAGCAAAATGATAAAAGGGTTAGGGATGTAGCTCAGTGTGAAGGTCCTGGTTTCAATTTCCAGTACTAAAAAAAAAAAAGAGTAACAAGAAATGATGAGGTCCTTCGTTCCCTCCTGTATTTGGGTGATATGTGTACTTTCTAAGCATAGGCCGTTTCTTCTGTTCCTCTGTCTCCTTCCTGCCCAAAGGAGTAAAGCTTGGAGAATTAAAAGGGAACTGTGAGTTATTGCCTTATTTCTTTCGTTCTTTCCTAAACCCAAGTCAGCCCAAAGCAGCCAATGTCTTGGTCCTCCTCTCGGCCCTCCCTGCGTCTCCCTAAAAGTTAGAGGGTTTTTGGATAGCACTTATAGACCCTCTCCCGCTGCGCCTTTTACCTAGAAAGTAAAAAGGAGATCAAGGCCTTCACGTTCCCAGGAGATACTAAACCTACAGTCCTCTTAATTTTTTAATTGCCTGCATTCTTCCTGTTCCCTAGCTACTGGAGGAGGAGGAGAAAGGAACACTTCTCTTTCCTTGCTATCTTTTCAGTCTTCTTACTGTCTTCAGATGGAACATTTTTGGCTCTTTCTTCATTGGCAGGTCTATGGGGCCTTTTTTAAAATTTCTTTTTTTGGTACCAGGAATCGAACTCAGGACCTTGCACTTGCCAGGCAGGCACTTGTGCTGCTGAGCTACATCCCTGGCTTTGTTTTTTTTTTTTTTAATTTCTTTAAGCATTCTTTCAAAGGTATTTAGTATGTGACTTCCCCATGGATGATTAAGCAGAGGAAAGGACTTTGGGAGAAATTTTGTGTAAGCTAATCGATCTAAAGATCTGATTTTATCCAGAGTAAAATAGAATGTTTGGACTGTTTATTATGTTTGTAAACTACAGCAATAAACCAGGTCTAAAACCTTGAGAAAAATTAGAGAGCTCACCTGAGAAGTTAGGAAATAGCAGTTCTGGCAGTTGTTTAATTTGCCTCCTTAAAGTGACAGAATTTAGGAATAAAATTGAAAGATTGGGAGGACAACTGAAAGAAGCAAGTGAGCGCATGAACCCTGAATGTCAGAGGGAAATATTTGCATTCGAGATTGTGAAGGACCTTCGTGTGTCCTGAGAAAAATCTGTCATTGTAGCGGTGTAGGCACCAGGGTCTGACAGGACGAGAGTCATCCCTGTGGGCCAGTGCCGGTGTTGCCTGTCAGCCTCAGGAGGCACTGTAGTCAGCAAGTGGACAGGCCAAGAGGCAGGTGGAGGGGTTAACACAAGAACTTTCTGAAGGGCAAGACGTGGCTCGGTCTAGGGCATATTAACTTAAGGGCCTTGGCAGCAGCAAATGAAACACAGACCTTGGTGAGGATGCTGATCTTGGTTTTTCAAAACTGCAGTCCTGTTGGAAGAGACAAACTTAGTTTATTCAATATGTAGTATTTTCTCACCTGATAGTCTGACCCCTGTGCTGCTCCACCGAGTGGGAAATGAGAGTTTTGCTTCCATAGATCACAGTTTGAGTGGGGTCCAGTGCAGGAAAGAGGAAGGAGACTCCTTCACTATTAGTTTGTTTCGTGTTGCTATAGAGTGTTGAGTGCTGAGCCCTTTATAAAAGGACTCCCACCCCCCTCCTTCTTCCTTCTTGCTTCTTTAGCTCACAGTCTGGGAGGCTGAAAGTGCAGGATCAGGGTGGCTCTACCCGCCTGGCCTTAGTGAGGGCTTCCGTGGCCATGTCACAGCGTGGGGAGAGCTGCGGCAGAAGAGAGCCCCAGGCAGAGGACCATGCATGAGGCAGCCTTGCTTTGTGACAGCCTGCACTCATGGGAACTCACCCCATAAGACCAGCAGTAATCTCTTCTGGGGTGACGCCCTGGGACCTGATGACCTCTCAGCTAGCCTTACCTCTCTGTCCCCTCAGCATCGCCACACTGGGGACCCAGCTCCCAGCACCTGAACCTTCAGGGGACACACTCAAATTACAGCACTCTGCTGTATCCTTTCATCCTAGTTGGCTTGGACCGCAGCTATGTCATATGCTCTTTGCAGGATGTCTTCAGCCCTTGTCCCCACCTGGTCAACCCCGCGTGGTCCAGTCAGAAGTTTTCTCTCTTTTTTTTTTTTTTTTCTGTTTTCTGAGAGAGGGTCTCACCATGCAGTTCAGGCTGGCCTTGATCTCACTTCGTAGCCTAGGCTGGTCTAGAACTCACAACAATCCTTCCTGCCTCAGCCTTCCGAGTGCTGGGATTATAGGCATGCGCCACCACACCTGGCTAGAAATTTTCTTTGCCAATTTTTTCTTAGCTTTCCCAGCAATGTGGTTTGTTCTCCTCTAGGTATATATAATGTTTGTTACACTATTGTGTTACCATGGATATGCCGTAGTTATGTTTGCTTGGTGCTTATTAAAATGTGAATTTATTGAGGGCATGAACCATGCTGAGCATGTTGCCTAGCCCTTAGTATCCATCCACTGCACATAAAATACATGCATGGCTGTACAGACAGGAGGAGGAGAATAGCCTTGGGAGAATATATTTTGATAGGATGTTCCGGAGTCTCCAGGACTTCCAGCTAGCTCCTACGATTGCAGCTTAAAGACAGGATAAGGTGAAGCAGGGTAAGGGGCCAGATACTCGTGGGACTCATTGAGCTGCACGTTCTAAAGGAACAAACTAGGTAGCTCCTGTGTTGCGACCTTTCTGTGGTGACTAATACCTGCAGTGTCCCCTTTATCTTGAAGCTGACATTGTATAGCTGCCATGACCGGCTCCCTTTGCCCCCTTACTCCTTTGGGGTGCTGGCTCTGACGCCCTGCATGTGCTACACCCCTCACACTGCTTGCTTGTTGCTTCCCCGCCCCCTCTGACCTCACCCACTCTCGTGACTCTTGTCACCTCCTAGCAGGGGGCCTCCCACTCCCGAGGCTCCCAGCTCGGATCATGCTTCCAAGCTGCGCTCCTGCACTTGTTTCCACTTCGCCGTCTTAGTGGTAGCTTAGAGGGAACAAAAGCAGGTTTCATAGTACATTGACCAGAACCGCCTCTCTAGTTTTGTGAGTGTCGTCAGTGTTGTCTCTAGATGCCCCTCCTCCACTCCTTACCTACGTTGCAGATTTGGAGTCAGCTGTGACTTCTTGCTTCATTTTACTTCGCATCTTCAGATCTTCAGTCCTTAGTTTCTGCCTCACATGGTTCCTTCATTTTTTTCCTGCACTATTTTATTTAATTAATTTATCTTGATAAGTTTACAATGCATTTTGATTCGCCTGACGTGGTGAGCCTCACAGCTGAGGGGCCCAGCATGCGCAGCGTGGCCGTGCTCTCCCGCTGCGGTGGTGCTGCGGGCGTCTCCCTGAGCCCCGGCTGGCTGCTCCTCTCTAGCCTCACGAGAGGCTCTGCCTTCAGCCTTCGTTCCCTTTCAACTCCTCACCGGCTCAAATATTACATTTCCTGGAATGGCTCTTGGCTTTCCTTTTATTTCTAAGCAGGTTTTTCTCTTTATTTCTAGGCAGGGTAGATTTTAGAACCCGTTACTTAACAGAGCAAATTGCAGCTTTTAGCCTAAACACTCAGGGCCTTAACTTCATTTGATGCTAATCCAACATTTCAGTGTCCCTGCTAAGGGAATACTTCCCTGAACCCTCCACCCTAACCGAATTGATTTCCACACTGGCCCTTCATCCTGTACAGCACCAGGCTAAATTTGTGTTCCTCTTATTCTAAAACACCTTCTAGGACTATTAAAGCTTGTTTTTAAATTCCCAGAAAGAGCCTTTCATTTGGCCACTCATTATGGATGGTCTTACACCATGGTCCTCATATAGTTTATTCACTTAGACGGAGTTGAGGCCAAGCACCTTCCTCTCTAGCACCTGCACTTCATAGGCCTTGGTAAATTACCTGCTGAAGGGACCTTGCTGGCCTATCAAGGTAGACTCTCCCGGATCTCCTGCCTCCCAGTTCGCTGACCATGGTGATTCTAATCTGTCTGGTCATTAGGACAGTTCTCTCTCCCTCTGTCTCTCTGTCTCTCTGTCTCTGTTTCTCTGTCTCTCTGTCTTTGTCTGTCTCATTTCTGTCAGTGTGTTCTTTATTTGGGGAAGGTATCCAGGGAGAGGACTTGCCCTTTGCAGAATGTGCAGTGGTGATGAAAGGAGAAGGCTTGACAAGAGTAGGAGAGCATGATCTGTGCGGCCCTTCCTTGACCTATGACTGGGTCCGGGCACAAGCAGAAGCCTGCCTATAATTGCCTCAGAAACCCCTGGGCCTTCCCTCCACTTTCAGAGCAGTGTTTTTGACTCAGGGCTTTCCGGTCTGTTGAGGGTTTGAGAGTAGACCTATAATGAATGTGATCACAGACCCCTTGCCATTGCTACTGACATTGTGTACACCATGACAGCCTAACTAGAAGCCTGAGAGGACCTGTACTGTCCACAGTGGAATTTCACCTGAGCCCTCAGTTTAGGAAAAGGAGTTCCATAATCTGTCAACACTTGATGTTATAGTGGTGTCAGCCTTGGGCGCAGGCGGTGACTGATTTGTGTTGCTGCCGCCTGGGCTTCACATGTACCTGATGGCTTGAACCACTGTTGGTACATGCATGACTATCCCAGTGGGGGACCTCTGGTGGTACAAATGGGTCTAATCATTTTATTGGTCATTTTATTAATAAAATAAAAAGTACAGTCATGCATTCCCACCAGTGGTTGAAGCTGCCCAGCAGTGAGGCATGAATTATGGCCCCATTGTGAATCTGTTAAGCCACTTTCCCTCTCTCCCAGAGAGACCTCAGGACCCATATCCAGAGCCTCCTGCATAAGGAGCTTGAGACTTGACATCTTATGTGTCCCTTACCTCTCTGCTCCTAGAACTGGGTAGTTGTAGCTTCCCTTCCCTCCTTTTGGCCGGGGATCGATGTGTTGCCTCCTGTCCTACAGAAAACTGTACAAGCGCTACGCCTTCCTGCGCTGCGATGACGAGAAGGAGCAGTTCCTCTACCACTTGCTCTCTTTCAATGCTGTCGATTACTTCTGCTTCACCAATGTCTTCACGACGATCTGTGAGTAGTTGCGTCCTCCCCAGTGGCCTGCTCACGGCCACCTTGGTGAACCTGCCCCGGGCTGGCTCGCTGTCCCTTTTTTCAGACATTCCCATCAGTTTGAACCATCAGGTACATGCAGGACCATCCCGTTAAGTGGCTTGTATCACCTGATGGGACTGTCCCGTGCCATCCATTGGGACAGTCACACATGTACCACTGGTGGTTCAGAGCTGTCTGGCAGTAAGACATATGAATTACAGCCCCGTTGTGAATGTGTTAAGGAAAGCAAATTAATGCCTTCCATTTCCTGTCTGCATTTTGCTTCTGTGGGGAGAAGCAAGGAGGAGCAGCTCCTTCCTTGGAGCTGTGTTTGTATTTTCCCGGAAACTTCTTGTTCTTATCTGAATGGAGAAGCACAACCCTTTTGGCCATCATACGGCCAGTGCTGTCCTGAGCACTGCTATGGGAGCCTCAGGGGATGAAAGTGGAGTGAGGCAGGGTAGCGAGGGCACCTCTCTCTGCGTGTCTGTAGAGTCTGTCTTCTGGCCCGAGAGGTCACTTGGCATGGATTTTGGAGCAGGCCTAAGGGAGAAAGATCTCTTCCTGAGGGAGTAGGAAGAACTCTAGGTGGCAGTAGGTTTGAATCCATACTGGCCCAGCCCCGGACTCATGGATCTGTGAGCAGAGTCCACCCTGCAGTGGGCCTCAGCCTCCCTATTTGTAGAGTAAAAAAGAGGCTTCAGTATGGTCCCAGGCTCTTCGAGCTTCTTTGTTCTCCAATGCCAGGATTCTTTAGCGGGTGGGGTAGTTCTTCAGCCAGTCATTCAGGCTCCTCAACTGCGTGCTCTTGCTTCATCTGACACCTATCTTCCCTCTCAGAGAATTCACAATCCCTAGGCAAAATGTTTCCCTGCCTGTCCTATGACAAGGGATCACTGTGTGGCCTCCCCTAAGATTGTTAGGGTTGTTACTAGGGTGCGTGAGATGAGATTGAAAAGTATTCTGAAACACAGATCAGTATGATGTCAGGAGTTGGCGATACTGTTTTAAAAAAAGGTCCACTTAGTTGTAACCCATAGATGGGCTTGAGCTTTTGATGTTTGGGCACTGACCCTTGGAGAAGTGAGCTTGGAGAGGGGATTGGCTAGCACTCTAGACCATCTAGGGCTGGGCTGCTGGAGCTGGCCCCGCAGCAGCAGCAGTCAGGCCAGTCTGCTGGGCCAGCCAGGCCTCTCAGGTGTGGGAGGGGTTCCTCATCCCCCACAATGCCTTTTGTGGCTTTCCTCAAACAGTGATCCCATACCACATTCTCATCGTACCAAGCAAGAAGCTGGGGGGCTCCATGTTCACGGCCAACCCATGGATCTGTATCGCAGGGGAGCTGGGTGAGACACAAGTCCTGCAGGTTCCCAGGAATGTGCTAGAGATGACCTTTGAGGTGCGTATTACTTGGGGTCCACAACCCCAGCTCTGTGGGGGTCTAAGTTGTAACAGCTGCTCTAGGGAGTTTTCTGGGGGGATTTATGGAGGCCTTGCTCTGCACAGTGTTCCGTGTCAGAGTACTGACTTGCCCTGAGATGATCTGAGGCTGGAGCCAGGGGTTGACCTCAACGAAGGAAGCCTGCTTTTCCCACCCGGTCTTGGTTGGAAGGTGTTTATTTGTCCAGGCTCACATACCTCCTGGTGCTTGGTGTACTGAGAAATCCCAGAGTTCTTTCAGCTGTTGAGCCCAAGTGTTCCTTGAGACCTCAGGACCCATATCCAGAGCCTCCTGCACCCAGGCTGTATTCTTCTGAGTAGCAGACCATCTTTCTCAACCATATACTGCTTAGGGGATAGTGCTGTAGCACCGGGCCTGGCAGTGGTGGAGCGCTGAGCTCTCCCTGTGTGTGCCGAGGGTCCAGTGGCAGGCAGCCAGTCAGATTTGTGCCTCTGAGCATTACTACTCTTTCCCATTTTCCTGACCTCCCCTGTCCTCTGTGCTCTCTCAGTGCCAGAATTTGGGGAAACTTACGACCGTCCAGATTGGCCATGACAACTCTGGGCTGTACGCCAAATGGCTCGTGGAGTATGTGATGGTGAGGAATGAGATCACAGGACACACCTATAAGTAAGTGTTGCCTCCCTGTGGCCTGTAGTGATGGAGCAGGATATACCCCCGGGGGCTGTCTTTGAAGTCTGAGGATATGCATTTTCCTGGAACCTCTTTGATAGGCTGAGGCAACCTCCTGCTGGCTCTCTTCATGCACTAGAAAAGAAACAGAAGGAGAGTTCCAAGTGAAGGTGTATGGTAGTGCTGTGCTTAGGTCTCAGCCACCCATGCCATGCAGGCGGCTTCTCTGATGATTCATGGTGTGATGAGCTGGGCCTCAAAGGAGTCCCAGCTTGCCTCTCCTTAGGGATGAGCTTTGTTAAGGCTCTTGTTGAGCAGCAAAGGGAGAAACACATTGGAGGACCTGGAAATTGATAGGCCTTTGCCTGCCGTTAGGTTCCCGTGTGGCCGGTGGTTGGGGAAGGGCGTGGATGATGGGAGCCTGGAGCGGGTGCTGGTTGGGGAGCTGCTCACGCCCCTGCCTGAGGCGGATGAGAGGCCGTGCCGGACCCCGCCGCTCCAGCAGTCCCCCAGCGTCATCCGGAGGCTCGTCGCCATCTCACCCAACAGCAAGCCCAGTAAGTGGGGGGAGGGGAGGGTCCCTCATGCCACCCAGCCTGGGGGTGGACAGATCTCTGGGAGCCCTCAGGCCGGCCTGTGCGCCTGCCTGAGGAGCCACCTCTGCTGACAGACCCGCCGGAGAGCTCTGGCCCTCCCCTTCGGGATCAGTGACAGGACGTGGCACTCTCCTTGAGGACCGGAAGGAGAGGGGAAGCTCCTGTAGCCCAGGAGCATGCTCTTTAGTATTTTTGCATGATCTTACAGAAGAAGGGTCTGCTTTCTGCATCCTCATCCTGCTTTATAGGCTTCACAGTCAAGTCTTGGTTATCTATTGATGGTCAGAAATTCCAGGGTAAAATGGAAAATAAATTTTACCAGCATTTCTTAGAATTCTAAATATTAACTTTGGCTTTCCCTCTAATATTTTGGGAAGGGCTACTTCAGCAAAGTTGGGTCTAGCTACCCTGTGTGTCCCTAGGCCATCCTCCCTATGCCCCCATTTCCTACTCAGTCAGCTGAGCACTCTGAGATCGATGAGGATGTCTGCTTGATTTTTCTTAGAGCTGAACACTGGGCAGATCCAGGAATCCATTGGGGAGGCCGTCAATGGCATTGTGAAGCACTTCCATAAACCCGAGAAAGAGGTGAGGCTTCCTGCCCCCCAACCCAGGGCCTCGGGTTGAGTAAAAGGGAGGCTTTAGATTTTGTGCTTTCCTTCCCGAGCTCTCCAGGCTTGTGTGCTATGCACAGCCCAGGGTCTGGTAGCCTCAGCTAGTTGCGTCAGAGCCAGCTCCTTCCTCTGGGGTTTCTGGTTCTCTGTTTTCTCCCACACTGATGAAACCGTGGGGTGTGTGGGGTCCCCTGGTAAACAGTGCTGATTCCTGTCTGCCTCTTGACTTGCCTGTATCTCTGCAGACAGTGGCCACACTGGCTTTGATTCCTCCCGTGGGGTCTTCTTGTGTGTGACCCAGATCCATCCTCTGTTCCTTACCCATTCCCTTGCAGCTGTTTACTGAGAGCTGCTCTGAGCCAGAGCGCACTGTGCTGAGGCCTGGGGAGCAGGGATGGTCCTTACAGTCTTTCGCCCACTCTGGGCCGTGGATGGGGGGCGCGATGGTGGGAGCTCAGTGGAGACCTCCTTGTTACTCACCCGTTTCCTTTCCTAGCGAGGTAGTTTGACGCTGTTGCTCTGTGGAGAGTGTGGGCTTGTCTCGGCCCTGGAACAGGCTTTCCAGCATGGGTTCAAGTCGCCCCGGCTCTTCAAAAATGTTTTCATTTGGGATTTCCTGGGTGAGTTGGGCTGGGGTATGAAGGGAGGAGAAGTGTGTGTTGGGGGGTCCCTGACACAGTGTAGATGCTGCCCAAGGGACCTGGGTGCAGAATCCAGATCAAGCATCTCTTAGATCTGCTGCCTGTTTGTTCCGGTTTTACTTGCTGGGAATGACAGGGGCCCTCTTCCCTGGCTCCAGTGACCCTTCACCTCTTGAGAACTGGGTGGAGAAGATTCTTTCTGCTCTTATCCAGCACGGGCTTAGTCCTGAGTCTCACTTTCTTTGTTGATCCAAAAGGACAGTTGAACCGGATGTGGTGGCGCACTAAGGAGGCTGAGGCAGGAGGATCATTGTGAGTTTGAGACCAGCCTGGGCTATAAAGTGAGCTCAAGGCCACCCTGAACTGTATAGGGAGACCCTGTCTCAGAAAGACCAAGAAAAAAAAAAAAACTATTTGGGAGTGGTGGCGCCCAAGCACTGTGTATGGTGTCCATTCAGAGAATTTTCGTGGAAGGAGCCATCTCTAGAGCTTTACTGTATCTTCAGACGAGGGCAAAGACCATCTTTATATTAAGGGCCACAAAAATACATTTTAAAAATAAGGCTAATTTTGAAATATGGTCAGTGATTTCTGAGCATTCGTGTTATTCTCTGAAGTTGTCTGCATGGACTTGAAGAGGCTTGCAGGGTAAGATTTTAAGAGCCTTTGTCACTGGCAGGCTTTTCTGTTCTTCACAGAAAAAGCACAAACCTATTATGAGACATTGGAGCAGAATGAAGTAGTTCCTGAGGAGAACTGGCATACAAGAGCCCGGAACTTCTGCCGATTTGTCACTGCGATCAACAACACTCCGAGAAACATCGGCAAGGATGGCAAGTTTCAGATGCTGGTGTGCTTGGGAGCCAGGTACTGCGGCCCAGGGTGCAGGGAATGTGGCAACCAGGTTTAGAGGTGGTGCCAGGGTTTAGTGTCACAGTGGGTGGCAGGGGACAGTGCCCAGGGATCCTTGGGCACAGGATGCCTTAAAGGGCTTCTTAGAGGCCACTCGTTTCTGCTGTGTGTCCCCTGTGTGTGGGGGAAGGGTCCGGTGGGGGAAAGCAGGTGTAACTGGCGGGGGTGGGAAGGTTCAAAATCACCCCAGCTGGGGAAATTGGAAGCAGAAAACATAGTATTTACTCCTTCAGTAAACATTTGACTGTAGCAAGCCTTATGGAAAGTGATAGGAAGAGGGCTGAATAAAACATGTCCCTGCCATTTAGTTTACTTGTTCTAATTTTAAAAAGCAGAAAATCGTGAGAATTCCCCAGAGAAGTGCCCGCTCAGAAGGTGTGCTGAAAATGTACATGAGAAAGATCATAGACGGTTTCAGAGAGGAAATGGTTGGGAGATGAGCCTTTGGGGGAGGAAGTAACGTCAGCATGTGGGAAGGGTAGAGAGAGGCACACGGTTGAAAGCTGGGAGGTCTCCCCCGTTAGGCAGCCCTGTTTATCAGGGCACGAAGTGATGCAAATTGGACACAGGTGTGTGCTGTGGCGGGGAGGGGGGGGACAGGGACGGGGGATGGGGGGCAGGGACTGGCTATTCTGCTATGTTGGCTGAGAGAGCATTAAGCCCAGACTTGCGGCAGTAGTTCATTCAGGACACACCAAGGAGGAAGGTGGCATAAGTTTAAAAATAGCCTAACCTAGGCACCATTCAGGAGGCGGAGGCCTTGGGCCCAGGAGCTTGCAAGCAGCCTAGGCGACATAACAAACTGAGTCAGAATGAACAAATAAACAAACAGACACACACAGACTCTAGACCCAGATTCGTCAGTTCACATCTCAGGCTGGTCCCTTACTAGTGTGTGATCTTTGATAGCTATTTAATCTCTGCACCTCAGTTTCTTCATCTGTGAAGTGGAGATAATGAGCCTACCTCATAGCCTAGGGCTGTCACGAAGGTTAACTCTCCTAGCTGCTGGCACGGTGAAGTGCTGTGGGTGTCAGTGCTGATTCCCGCGTGCTAGATAAGGGAGTAGTGCTCACTGCAGCCTGGGTGAGCTCGGGTTGGTGTCCCAGGCCTGGCAGCGCCCGGTGGGAGCCAAGCTCCCTAGGGAGGGGAAGGCGGCCATGGGAGCTCCAGTTTCCCCAGCTTCAGACGTAGTTCAAGTCTCCCCCTTGACCTTGTGTCGTCTCTCTTCTTTTCCCCTGCCTCTCTTACTGGCCCGGCGCTCCTGCCCCGCCCCGCCAGAGATCACCTGTTGCACCACTGGATTGCCCTGCTGGCCGACTGCCCCATCACTGCACACATGTATGAGGACGTGGCGCTCATCAAAGACCACACGCTGGTCAACTCCGTGATCCGCGTGCTGCAGACATTGCAGGAGTTCAACATCACGCTAGAGACCTCGCTCGTCAAGGGCATTGACGTCTGACCTCCCAGCACCAGCCCCCAGCAAGAAGGGAAGACTCCCTGCTCCATCCCTCTTCCCAAAGGGACCCAAGCAAGTTGTGCAGGGAATGGAGAGGAGTTGTACACTCACTGTAAAAAGAAACTAGAGGATTTTTTGAACAAATAATCTATTTTAGAGTTTATTTGCCGATTTGCTTTTTACACACTTTCATGTGAAAGAGTGACAGGGAGAGGGAGCGAGGTTGGTGCCGCTTATTTTGAAGCTGGCGCCCTCCCTCGCATGGCCACACACTGGGAGCCTGCGGCCTCCTGGACTGAGCCTGCGCGCGGGGCTGTTCTGCTTCCCCGCCCCGACGTGTTGATGAGGCCATTCCACATCGTTTTTAACTAATGTTTTCTATATTAACATTATTATGGATATTTGGCTTTCATGGGCCACGCACAGGTGTGCAGAGCGGGAAGCCCACGCTCCAACCAAGGGATTTTTAGTAGTGCCTCTAAGCAAGTGCTGAGGAGTCAGCCCCATGTCATGTTTTTTTGGTTTTGGTTTTGGTTTTCTTGGTCAGTATTATTTGGAAGGAGACATGCCGGATGTGTCACAGTGCTGTCACTGTGTGGAAAGGCACGTTTCCTCTTGGCGCACAGTTGCACAGAAGTAAACATTAAGCATGTTTTAACAGCTTTTCTTTTTCTTACACTTTATTTATTTAACCCTCCATTTTGTGTTTTAAGTATTTCTTTTTCTTTTTTCTTTTTTTAAAGAAAGGACAAGCTTGTCACAATCTAACTGGCTATGTTATTACTGTTAAATTTATGTTGTTTTGCAACTTAGAAACCAGCTACAATATGGCCCACTTAATAAAACACCTGAAAAAAAACCTGTACGGGTCACTGACTTTTGTCGGGGGTGCTCAGTCAGTGGCAGCGGATGCAGCATGCTCTGCCTGAGAGGACCGGCTGTGCGTCGCTTCTCCCCACCAGCTGGCCCTCCGTCCCTCCGTTGGCTGTGCACTGCTCACAATGCTGCTGCAGGCCGGGGGTCTCCTCAGTTCTCCCCGCTGCTGGGCCAGAAGCCCCCGTAGCTGGTACGTGGCTAATTGAGAGGGATGTACCTAAGGGTCATTTTCCCACTGCACAGAGGAGACTGAGGAACAGAGGGGGAAAGACCAGGCCAGGATTACAAAGATCGTCACTTGACTGAGACAGGATGGGCCATTTTTAAGAGGGTAAGGAAGACAACATGAGGGAACATAGGACACAGAGGACTCTGTCTGTCCTCAAAGGGAGAAGGCCCTTTCTTGGGAGAATGGTTTGCTTCTCCAGAGCTGGCAAGTGGGAGAGTTTTATGAAGTCTTCCCAAACTCCCCGGACAGTTAGTGCTGTAACTCACTGGATGCTGCCACTTCCCTTCTGCCTGCGTTGTGATGGGCCTGTCCTCTAGACCGAGAGGCCCTGCAGCGCCCAGGGAGCCCTTGTCCGTCTCCATCTCTGTGCCTGGTGGGTGGGTGGTGAGAGTCCTCCGAAGCCTTTGCCAGGGATGAAGGGAGGCGAGGAGAGCGGCAGTGCCGCGTCCTGCCAGCAGGGGGCGGGAGCAGGCCGAAGTGCACCCAGCCACCTGAAGGCCCCTGCGTCTTCACTTTTGGAGGTGGGGACTGGAGGGGAGGATGGGCTGGAGCAGGAAGACAAGATTCCTGACCGGGCAAGAAAGGAGCATGAGACTCAAGTGTGTGTACTGGGGGCCAAGGCCCACGCTGACCAGCTAGTTTTGCAAGCATGCCTCTCGCTTCCTCTCACAACTCTGTAAGGCAAGTGCAGACTATTTGTAGGAAAGGAAATTGAGGCTCGGAGAAGTTCAGTTGCTTGCCTAAGGCCACACAGCTCTTCCAGTGTTTTGCAGCTGTCTTCAGAGAGATTATCTAACCACCCGGAAAGACTGACTGGTTCCACCGGTCACTTTTTATTCCTCTATTCTGTTCTATTTTCCTTGCTAATACCTGCAAGAATTGCACTGTTTATTCTAAAAGCAAGTCTTAGGAAGGCGAGACTTGGTCCTCTTTGTTTTTTGAACAGCACCTGACACGTGATGGTACTCTGCGTTTAGAGTAATAGGGGAATTCGTTGGTAGTGGTTGAGACGACGGACTATTCGAGCTGAATTTCCTAGGTCGTCTCTGTGCTCTCATGACCTAGGCCAGGCTATATAACTTCCCTGAACATTTGCATGCGTGTCCACACAGTGGGTCAGGAATAGTGCCTGCACCCTAGGGGTACTGTGAGGATTAAGTTGCCTAGAACATGTCGGGCTTGTACAAGTGCTTGATAAACGTCAGTTGTTACCCTGCTGGGCCAGCCCTGTCCTGGTTCCTGGCATAGATGGCTGAGGCCCAGACTCCCATCCTCCAGAAAGGCAGAGGAAAGTGCTGTCAGGGCGTATGATGCCAGGAGGTATCGATCACGCCGAGTTCTGCCAGCGTGGAGGACTGCCAGGGGCGTGGCCGTGGGGTGCCAAGCAGACAGCGTGCATGAAGGCCTGGGGGTGTGAAAACGCCCAGAGATCGTGAAACGCTGGCGTCCAGAGTGTTGTCGGAGCTGGGGGATGGCGCAGGCTTGAGGGTTCCTCCCTACAAAGGGAGAGACAAAGGGCTGATAGATATCGAAGTGCCTTGAGGCAACGCGGACTCGCTGGACACATGCACACATGCGCAGGCGCAGACATCAGTCCTGTCACCAGAGTGCAGCTTCTCTGCGTGTGACTGCTGCTCTGGTTCTCCTTGTCTGACAGAAATGGACGCCCACAGCTTGAGCACAGCTTCGGGGCTGGGAGCAGGGAGGTGAGGGTGTGTCTCAGTGAATGACCAAGGTGACGTGCTCATAATCAAAGGGGCTGGTTACTAGCACTTAACTTGACCCCATCTTTGAGGGGGCTGTGTGTCCTACGGAACAGGGGAGGGCCACTTGGTAACATGGGAATACCTCCCCTTTCTACCTCCCCTCGGCCTTTAGAAGCAGGTACTCTGAGGCAGTGTTCAAGCTCATCAGCCGACCTTCCCACGGGTGGAGGTGGGTCTGTCCTGTGCAGCTGACGAGCAGCTCATGATTCTGTGGTGGATGTGCCACACCCGGGGTTTGTATTGCAGGGAGGGTGTTGGCAGCCTGGGCAGTAGGGCAGCACAGGAGCTCTACCCTTTCCGGCAGATGCAGCTCAGATGGTGGCTGTGAACCTGTTTTATATGTCAGCTGGGATCGTCCAGCCCGCTGCTCCTTCTAATTGCTGATTCTGCTGTGAATGTCTCACTTTCTATTGTGTGCTTTGTTTTATAATCTGCTGCAAATCCTTTCTGGAAGGAGATGTGATAATGTAGCTCAGTATTTCAAGGACACGCAAGTCAGCCGCGCCCTGTGTGGGGTCCAGCCAGGCCTTCCCAGCATCTTTGGGTAGATGGGGTGCATTTGATGCACCCAGCAAGCAGCGCCATCTGTCGGCTTCTGCACCTGCTCTGATTCTGCTTTTCAGACTCTGAGGTTTCAGGGACTGGTAAGTAAACAAGCAAATGAACTCAGTGAACTTGTATAAACCAAACACCACCCAGGTCAAGAACAGAACCTGGCCAGTCCCCCCAATCCTCCTGGAAACCCCCTCTGCATCCTAGTCCCAGCTGCCTCCCTCCTGACTTCTCTGCTGACGTCATCATTTCCTCGAGTTTCCTTTGTGCTTTCACACCCAGCTGTGCACTCTTACTCTCCTTTAAAATTTTTCAACACGTTTTAAGTGTCTTTAAATCTAAACGGTCTGCTTTCTCTTCCTTACAACTTGTTGAAGCATCTGGGCCAGTGGTGGCACCATGGCCCATGTGCCGCAATGGGCTTTTTGTATCACTGAAAGCTCTAAAAGGTTGACCATCACTGCCCAGGCCCTTGCTTTGTAGAGTTCTCAGGTCACATTTTGCTAATTTCATGCCAGTGGTACAGTTCAGTATGCTTCTTTATCCTCTGTACTTCCTCCACATCAGCAGCTAGATCCAGAGACGTAATTTGCTGCAAGTTAGCCCAGTGTGATGGTGCACACCTCTAAGCCAGCGCTGTGGGAGGCTGCAGCAGGAGAATCACAAGTTTAAGCCCAGACTGGGCAATTGAGCAGGACTCTGCCTCAAAATTTTAAAAGTGAACAAAGGGTTGGAGATGTAACTCAGTGCCAAAGGATGTAACTCATTCCCCAGTACTGAAAAAAAGGAAAGAAAGAACCCTCAAATTTGATCCCTTTGATGAGCCTGGGTGGTGGTGGGCTCATTTATCAGGAGGCAAATAATGTCTGGTCACCATATTTTATTCTGCTATCAGCCATGGATTTTCACTGCCTGTGTCCAACAAATACAGGTAACGAGATTGCTACATGGGGATATTATAGTCTTATTTTGTTCCCATTTATTATATGGAATGGGTTTCTGTTTGTTTTATTTTTGAGACAGGGTCTCACTATACAATTCAGGGTGGCTTTGAACTCACTATGTAGCTAAGGCTGGCCTTGAGCTCCTGGCAATCTTCCTGCCTCAGCCTCCCAAGTGCTGAGATTACAAGCATGTGCCATCATGCCCAGCTGTATAGAATGGTTTTAAAGGAGATGGTTCATTTTCTACTGTTGATTTCCCTGTAATTTCTATCCCCATGAGGATGAGTTGCCAGCCCTGCCAGGCTACAAGAAGCTTTTTTTTTTTTTTTTTGGCGGTACTGGGGATCGAACTCAGGACCCTGTGCTTGCTAGGCAGGCGCTTATTCCACTGAGCTATATCCCCAGCCCCTACAAGAAGCTTAATATCACTGGCTTGCTGCCCAGTGCTCCCTGGTCTCCGTGAGGAATAATATCATTCTGGACCTTGGTGTTGGTCTTTGTTGCTGGCATATTGGACATTGAGAGTCAGCTATAGCTAGATCAGCTTTGGTATACAGAAGTCTGTGCTGTTGGGCCCAAGTGTAACCTCTGTCTTTGCCACTGTGACCTATTCCAGGGTCACGTGCCTATTCCAGGGTATCCAAGGGTGGACGTAGCTAACGCATTTAGTCTACTTGTGGTTCAGTTCTTTCCTATGGGAGATCGCTTTCTGCTATGTGTTGTGAGCAACAGAAATCTTGACATTTTGTGCTTACTCCTAAATACCCATCCGCTTTCCTCTACCCTACATCTTTTTGTCATACTATTTCCTTCCATGCCTCTGACAAGCCCGTGGGCCAGGAATGTACATATAGTCCCCTGCACATAGTTCTTTTTCCACAAGAAGGCGTACCCCTAGCAGCTCTGCTCACCGGGAAGATTTTCTTTCGCCGCTGTCTCTCAGGGCAAACCCCAAATGTGGCCGTCAAGCACCCAGTGTCCATTTTTTGCTTCCGTCTGCATTTGAAGCTGATCCGCTAGTGAACCTGGCTGAATTATTTTCATCTTGACAGACCTGACAGAACCCAGTTTGTAATGGCCGTTTTAAACGTACTGTCGGGGCTGGGGATATAGCTCAGTGGAATAAGCGCTTGCCTAGCAAGCGCAGGGTCCTGAGTTCGATCCCCAGTACCGAAAAAAAAAAAAAAAAAACGCACTGCCACCCGATGGTCAAGCGTTTCATCTGAGTGAGGGCCTAGTCATGTGCCAGGAGTGTTCTCAGAAGGTATATAACTGTCTGCTGCAGATGGCACGGCTTTGCTCCGGAACCCAGGGCGCCTGCTTTGTGATTCTTTCAGTGGGGCCTACAAAGAGGCCCATGTTGCATCTTTACCCATCACTGACACTCCCAGTGCCACAGTATGCTGGATTATTTCATGCAAATGCCAGGCAATGTGCCCAGCTGCGTGGTCTTCCTGTAGAGTCCTTTTCTGCTCTGGGCCACACTCAAAGCTGGTAGCTTCAGTGTTACCAGAGAAGCCCTAGGAATGGAGTGTGTAGTCTCCAGAATCTGAAGAGACCTACTGGGGGGTGTGTTTCCTTCTTGGTGGTAGAGGATGCAAAACATCAATTTGTCTTTTACCTTTTTTTTGTCCTAGGGACTGAACCCAGGTCCTACCACAATCTGTGTGCATGTTGTAACACTGAGCTACAACCCAACATTGTCTTTTACTTTGAATGGGATATTCTGGCATCCAGTACCCACTGGATGCCTAAAACTTTCATATGTGATCTTTCCTATTCCATTGGAACAAGAAGATTAGAAACATTCATCGTTTACGTGGGACAGGCAACAGTGTTCATTTACAATTTTTCTCCAGAGTTGTGTCCTCAGTCATTGTCAAGAGAGATCTAGACCAGCTGGACAGCCCACAGAACATCACACAGGTCCCTTATACTGATTAAATCATAGTGACTTGGTGGGGTAAGCAAAAGCTGCACAGTTTATCAGAGCAGCTGCTCAGAAGATGGGTGGCAAACCTTGTGAAGACGCAGGGACCTGCTATTTTCGTGAAGATTCCTCGGCTGGATCTCAACTGGGCAAGGCCATGAAGATCATTAGGAGGACGTTTTTCTCCATCACTACTCCTAGAGTCCTGAGAAATCATAGACAGCTTTCCTGGAGGCGAGCGACGTGTTCAGATCTACATTTTGAGAAAGGGGTGTGAGCATCCCGGTTAGTAGCCACGGGGGAAAGGGGTGCAGCGTGGCTTGGGGGTGAGGGGGGGATGGGAGAGAGAGGATGGGTTCTGGTGTTGCTTCAGAAATAAGACTGACAGGATCCGCTGATGGGGTAGGTCAGGGTCAGGAAGGAGCGGTACTGCTAAGGGTATCTCCTGGGCTCTAGGAGTATGTAGTCTACACTTTAGTTCACACCACAGGCTTGCACTTTGAGCCAACCTGAAATGTTTGGGGTGATATGTATTCTTGAACGCACAGGCTCACCCTTACCTGTGGGTGCAGCTCTTTGAACCTCCTTTTCTCATACTATTACAAGGGAGGCTGCTGCACTTCCAGAAGCCCTGGAACTTGAAGTTCCTTCCTGCCTTTTTGCTGACCTGAAATGAAGCCTGCAGTTCCCTCTAGGGTGGAGCAGGTCCTGAATACTTCTCCCCTGGCCTCCTGGCCTTCAGGCTGGTCTAAGTGATCTCAATTTCCAAAAGGTTTTTTATAAGGTCTGACCTTTAACTCAAGTTGCTCAACCTCGGAACTGAAGGATTAATTCCTCAGTACTGGTTTCTATTGCCTCAAGTTCTCAGCCAGTTCTCTGGGCTGCTCCTGACCCCGGGTGGGGCCCAGGCATCACCCTACTAAACTGTGGATTATTTTCCTTCATGATTCAAGCTCTTGGTTCCTGAGTTTCTGCTCCATCATTGGTAAGCAGGATATGCCTTCCCTACTGCTACAGGCAGTCAGGGCCAGGCAGAGTTTTTGAATTCTTATGCTCCACTTTCTCAAAATTTTGTATTTCGGAAAGTTGTTACCACTCAGAACCCAAAACAGAACACATTAGGAACCGGCCTCCCAGTGAAGAACCCTTTAGCCAAGATTCCTAGTAAGACTGTAAAAACTACTTCCTGGTCTTGTGTTTTTGTCTCTGTATTTCAATATTGGGGTTTGGAGGGAAGCTTTTGTGAGAGCTGGAATTGTGTGACCTCAGCTCAACCCTGTAGCATCTTGAAGTTCACAGTTGCTTGTTTTCAGACAAGATCTCACCATGTAGTCCAGGCTGATCTTAAACTCAATATGTAGTCCAAGCGGGTCTCAAATTCTCAATCTTCCTGCCTCAGCCATCTAAGAGCTAGGGTTACAAGTATATGCCATCATGCCCAGTTCCCTCTACCATCTTGAGACCACATGGATTTATATAACTCTGGAGCAAAAAGTAATACAAAAGTTGAATTAAAATTGGTGCTTGATTTTGTTTGCAAAATTTCACTTTATATCGAATTTGCAATGTGAGTCTTTGGGGGAATTATTTATTTAGCAATGTTGCTGACGCTCAAAGCTGGCATTATTCCAGACACTGACACAGCTAAGTTATTGTCAGACTACTGTGGGGCCCGCACAGCCAGGTAGTACCTCGTTTCCTTTTATGTATGAGGAAATCACATCATCCCTGGGTTATCGTGTGCAGAAGACAAAGGACCAAGCAAATAAGTGATTTTTAAAACTAAGAGAAAATCAGGTCAGCAAATTAAAGGCATCTAGAGTGGAAAGGAAATAAAAGTAGGTGATGTGATCTTGTAAACTGAAAATTCTAATTATTAAAAACTGTTAGAAATAACAAAAGAGCTCAACAAGATTTCAGGGTACTCCAAATAAATCATGTTATTGTGCAGTAGCAATAAACAAACTGAAAATTAAGAAAATGTCATTGATAATAGTATAAAAAGAATATAATACTTAGGAATCTTTAATAAAAGAAGTACAGAATGTATATCCTAAAAACTACAAAACACCTTTGACAAAATTGGAAGACTTTAAGAACAGACATCCTATGTTCATGGGTTAAGAAATTTAATATTAATATTACTTAAAACTATTATTAATTATTAGTTAATATTCCCCAAGCTAGTCTACAGATTCAGTTCAATCTCTACCATTAAAAACGCCACCTGCTTTCTTTGTAGAAATTGATAAGCCGATCCTAAATTCATATAGAAATCCAAGGGACCTAGAGTAGCCAATGCAAGTTTGAAAGAATAAAGTTGGAAGACTCTTCCTTCTTTCAAAATTTACTACAGTAATCAAGTTAGTGTGGTACTGGCAGGAGGATAGACAGAGGTCAATGGACTAGAATTCAGGCCACAAATAAATCCTCACTTTATAGTCAGTTTGAATTTTGGCAAGGATTCCAAGACAGTTCGGTGGGGGAAAGAAAAATCATTTCAACAAAGGGTACCAAAGAGTCAATACGCCCAAGAGTGAAGGGGGATCCTACTTCACATATATAACAACTAATTCAAAATGGATTGAAGGCCTAAATACAATAGCTAATGCTATAAAACTCTTGGAAGGAAACATAGGCATAAATCTTTATGACCTTGAATTAAGCAATAGTTTCTTAGCTGTGACATCCAAAGCACAAGCCAAAAAGAAAGTAGACTTTAGATATAAAACCTTTGTGCTTCAGAGGGTACTTGTTTCAGAAAGTAAAAAGATGGCTCATAGAATGCAATATTTATAATTTGTACATCTGACAAAGGACCAGAATCTAGTTATATAAAAAACTGCTATAACTCAATAATAAAAAGACAAACAATCCAACTTAAAAATAGGCATACCTCTTAAAAGATATTTCTTCAAAGAAAATCTGAAGATGACCAATAAACATATGAGATATTGCTCAACATTGTTAGTTACCATGGAAATGTAAATCAAAACCACAATGAGATACAAGTTGAGTATACTTTATCCAAAATGCTTAAGACTAGAAAAGTGAGATTTCTGGAATATTTACATAGACTTTACTAGTTTAGCACCTCTAATTAACAAATCCAGAGTTAAGAGTGCTCTCAAATCTAAATCTTTTTGAGTATCATGGGCACTAAATTCTTTGGATTTCAGATTCCAAATGTTTGGGTAGCGATGCTCAATCTGTCCCACTTTACGTGCACTTGGCAGCCTGCAGTGGAAAAGAGTGGCTGGACATGGCACATACCTATACTCCCAGCTACTCAGGAGGCAGAGGCAAGAGGATCGCCTGAGTCCAGGGGTTTGAGGACAGCTTTGTCAGTGTAGTGAGACCCTGTCTAAAGAAAGAAAGAAAAGAAGAAATACTTAGAGCTGGGGATGCAGCTTAGTGGTAGAGCACGTGCTTAGCATGCATTAGCCCCTGAATTCAATCTCCAGTGCCACTTATTTGGGGAAAAAAGAGATGTAAGTGTTGGTAAAGATGTAGACAAATGCAAACCACATGCATTGCTAGTAGAAATGTAAACTAGCACCACTAACTTTGCAAAATAATCTAGACATTTCCTCAAAAGGTTAAACATAAGAGTCAATATATGACCCTGCAATTCTAGTCCAGGGTGTCTATCCAAGGGAAATGAATACATGTTAACACAAAAATTGTACATGAAAGTTCACAGCAGCAGCATCTGTAATGGTCAATAGTCAATAGGTGGAAACAACCCGAGTGTCCAATACTGAGGAATGGATAAGCAGACTATGACACGCCCATATAACTGGATATTACTTGGCCATACAAGGAGTTAAAGTATTGATACATTCAGCTACATGCATGAACCTTAAAAAGAGCGTGCAAGCTGGGTGTGGTGGCTCAAGGGGATCCCTGCAAGTTCAAGGCTGCCCTGCTTAAATAAATAAAGTATGCATACTATGATTCCATTTGTGTGAAATGTCCAGAACAGGCAAGTCTACACGGGCAGAAAGTAGATTAGGAGTTGTGTAGTTCTGGGAAGGAGAGGGGAGTGACAACAGTGGATATGGGTTTCTTTTCGGGGTGGTAAAATGTTCTAAATTCAACTGTGATTCCTAAAATTCACTTGGAAACAGAAGAGACCTAGAATAGCAAAGGCAATCCTGGGCACAGCAGGAGGTATGGCAATCTTGGACTTGAAATTACACTGCAAAGCTACTGTGATAAAATCAGCAGGCCAAGAAACAGACCTGAGGATCAGTGGAACAGACTAGAAGATACAGGCACAACTACAGACACACTCAGCCACATTATCTTTGACAAAGGGGCCAAACTTGATCCCTGGAGGAAAGGTAACTTCTTTAATAAAGGGTGCTGGAAAGACTGGCTCGCCACATGCTGAACACTAAAATTAGGCCCATGTCTATCACCATGCACTAAACTAAAATCCAAATGGATTAAAGATCTAAATATTAAAATAGAAACACTAAGTCTACTGGAAGAGAAAGTAGGCAGAAATCTTGAAGACATAGGGGTAGGCAGAGAGTTCATGAACAAAAACCAAACTTCACGGGAAATACTTCAAAGAATCAACAACTGGGATCTCATCTTATTGAAAAGGTTTTGCCCATCAAAAGAAATCACCAAAGAGCAAAAAGAAAACACAGAGTAGAAAAAAATTTTAGCCAACTGTCCATCAGACAAAGGACTTTTATCTAGAACATATAAAGAATTTTTAAAAATCAGCCCCCCCAAATTCAAAGACCCAATCCCAAAATGGGCATCTGAGATGAACACACTTCTCAGATGAAGAAATACAAATGGCAAATAAATACATGAAAAAATATTCAACAGCATTGGTCATTCAAGAAATGCAAATTAAAATAACACTGAGATTCCATCTCACTCCAGAAAGAATGGCTACCATCAAGATAACAACTAATAACAAATTCTGGAGAGCCTGTGGGGAAAAAGGAACCTTTTTCCACTGTTGCTGGGAGTGTAGACTGGTGCAACCACTTTGCAAATCAGTCTGGAGATTCCTCAGAAAACTAGGATTAGAGGTCCTTTTGACCCAGCTATCCCCCTTCTGGGTATTTTCACAGAAGAATTAAAAACATCATATCACAGCAATATCTGTGCAGCCATGTTTATAGCAGCACAATTTGTCATAGCTAAATCTTGGAAACAACCCAAATGCCCGTCAACTGAGGAATGGATAAAAAAGATGTGGTATTTTTATATAATGGGGTACTACTCAGCTATAAAAAAAGGATAAACTTGAGGCTTTTACAGGTAAATGGATGCAACTAGAGACCATAGTCATAAGTGAAATAAATCAAACCCACATGTGTAAACATTGTTATCTCCCTAGTGTAAGAAACTGAAAAAATAAATAAGACCGCAATAGATATTTTGATTGGGAAAGAAACTGCTCAAAAATGGGATGTGAGAAAGGTAAAAAGGATGGGAAAAGACGAAGTACATATACAAAAGATAGATAAGATAGTTATACTACTGATTTCTCCTAGTTCATTGAAAAAATGGTTTGGGCTTATATTGCTTGATCAGTTATGCATGCCTACATCTGAGCAACTCCTTTGAAGATAACAATACACACTATATTAACCATTGTTACTCTCCTATTATCTTGTTTTGAAATTCTGTATTTTTTCTTTAAAATAAAATAAATAAGGTCACCTGTGATAGTTTGCATAACTCGGCAAACGTACCAAAAATAATAGAAATTCACACTTTAGATTGGTGAATTCTGTCATACACATGTGTAAAATCATTATTTTTAAAATGTCAGAGTTGACTCCATAGAGGTCTTGTATGTCTTTACCAGGTCAGGTATTTCTTACATCTTTTCTTACCAGAGTACCATTCAGATCTCTCTAACTTGCAGTTGTGTGGAAACTGTTTTGTAATGAAAGATCTTCATTGGGAAATTGAGCAGCATTTAATAGTCATGTTTGTATTTTGCTTTAAAAAAATTGTCAGGGCTGGTAATGTAGCTCAGTGATAACGTGTGTGCTTAGCATGTGTGAAATCCTGACTTCAATCCTCAGCAATGAGAAGAAGGGAAGGAGGGAAGGAAGAGACGGAGGGAGGGAGGGAGGGAGGGAGGAGGGGAAAGGGAGGGAGGAGGGGGAAGGGAGGGAGGCAGTTGACAAATCCAAATCGTTAGGTCTGGTTCTTCTCCCTCACGCAGGGTATCCAACTGTGACTAAGGGGTTCCCCAGGATGCAGAACATTCAGTGCTGAGACTTGGGAAGTCCTGAGCCAGTCAGGACGAGCTGGACACCCAACCTCTGGGACATTTCTTGGGAATGGGGCCAGGAGCTGCCTGACTTTAAAGAAGGAACTTGTTCTCAACCCTATTCTTGTGGAGGTCTAGAGAGATGGAAAGAAACAATCTTCTTAATATTCCTGCAGGCAATAAAGCCTCATGATTAAAAAAACAAAGCAAAACCAAAAATAAAACCTTTGAGAGAACCATTTAAGCATGTACCCAATTTTCTCCTCAGTTACACTGTCATGTAATACTAGCTAGTGTTTCATGGCGGAGACTTTTATGCTCAGAGAATACGCACAGACTTCTCTGCAGCACGTGGTGGTCAGGCAGGTACATCTGACCAGTCCTGGTCGGGCAGAAACAGGCAGAGGCTGCAGCTTGTCCTCACAGGTCCTGCTTTGTCCTCCCACTTCCCTCCCTCTGCCCAGCTTTCTTCCAGGCTGTTCGCTGTGCTGATCTGTAGACCCCAGGGCCACTACTCTGTTAGAGAGACAACTGTGTTCCACAGACTGCTGTGCCAGCTTCTGTCACCCTGTGCAGTCTAACCCTCATGACAATACCTTCTGCTATGTTGCTCACTGTGCTTCTGCCACCCTGCTCAGGTCTTCACTGAGCTGTGGAACAGCCAACTGTCCTTCGGCCTGAGGTGATGGATCTCTCACTGGGACCCAGGACGCACGGGCTGAGAACTGCCGTTCACCAGCTTAGACACAAGGAGGGATCCTGTTCTCAAGGTGAGGCAGGAAACCACTGGCTGTCCCAGGCAAATACTTGGGTACCTTTGGGCTACAGCCCCTGGAGCCACGTGGGATTCTCAGGTGGTACGCACATATCTGGGGGTTTCTTCTACTTCAAGTGCAAGGAGTCCTAAGCGTAGAGATGGGTATCTGGTGCCAAAGCTGTTAAACAGCAGACATGTATTAGTTACAGTCTGGGTGACCAACAAGTCCAAGATGAAGGTGGTGGCTGATCTGGGGCCCTGGGAGGGTCCCCTTTGTGGCTCAAAGGTGAGAAACTTTTTGTTGTGTTCTCTCGTAATGGACAGGAAGCACGTCCTCTTGGGGATTTTATTAGGACACTCATCCCATTTTTGAGAACTCCACCTTCGTGACTTCTAATCCTGATTACCTCCCAAAGATCCCACCTCCTAACTATTAATTAGGGGGCAGAGTTTCAATATGTGAATTTAGGTGGAACATAAGTATTCATAACATAGTTCATAACAAAAGATAAGTTTGGTGGGTAGTCCCCTCCCTCATCTATAGTGACCCCAGGCCCAGGGCCAGGTGGGGTTCTTTTATTGGTTATAAGTACAATCCCCCAAAAACAGCTCAGAGAGGTTCTAACGCAAAACCACTCTCTGAAGAGGGTGTCGATCCTCAGGGGACTGTTTCTAAGGGACCAGATTTCACTGGCTTTTATGTGTGCGTGCTGGAGACTGAGCCCAGGGCCTAGAGCAGGCTAGGTGAGTGCTCTACCGCTGGGCTCCCCTCCACCCCTTCTTTTAAACTGGTAATTTCCTTTGCAAGGTGGAGCACTTGGGACCCAGAAATTTCTACTTTTGCTCTTCCATTTATCTGATGAGTAGGTTATTTTAAAAGGTACCTGAAGTGATGAGTAAGTATGGGAAAGAAAAGAGACTTTCCTAAGAAGAGGCTGCAGAACCCGTTAGAGTGTCAGGACGTGTGCCTCCTGAGAGTTCCTTAGCCGGCATGTTTCTTCTCTCCGAAGTTGTAATCAGTTACGCAGGTAGTGAGCGCAAGTTTCATGTCAGCACCTGTGCTGGCAGGGATGTGAGGAGAAATAAACATGGCTAGGCTTTCTCCCAAAGCAGCCTCCCACACAAGACCCTGTGCCAACCGGTCATGGGAGAGCCCACGGACACAGTGACAATAATGACGATAGTCGTGGTGAAGATCACTAACATGGTGGCGTACTGTACTAGCTCTAAACCAAGCATGGTTCCGAGTACTTTGTAAGAATTACTCATTTGAAGCTAGATGTGGTAGCACACACTTGTGTTCCCAGCACTCTGGGAGGCTGAGGCAAGAGATTTCTGGTTCAGACCTAGTCTAGGCAATTTAGTAACTGAGCAAGACCTTGGACAATTGCCATATGTAAATAAATAATAAACAAATAAATAGAACTGGGAACACAGCTCATTATGAAGGCTCTAGGTTCAATCCCCAGTACCCAAAACAGAAAATAAAAAACAATACTCACCTGACTCTTTAAACTTTTAATATCTCAGTTTTGTCGGTAGGAAAACTGAAGCGAAGTGAGTTGACTTGCCTCACACTGATAAACTGTCAAGCTGACCAGGGAGGAAGCTCTCAGGGAAGGCTACTGGGGGGAGCAGACGTCAATAGAGAGGACAGAGGAAGGTGTCGTGGTCATCTGGGGCCTGGTCCCTACCCTGTGTGCACTGACCACCACATCTGCGTGGAATTCTGTTGCCCACTCTGGGCCAGCAGCCCAGGAACTCTGGACCCACCCTGGTCCGCACAGCCTTTGCTGTCTGCTGAGTCTTCCCTCAACCCAGGCTGTGGGGAGTTGCTAGGGTCCTGGACCTTGACCTGTCCACTCATTTGACAGCTCACGCTGCCTAGCAACCAAACCTGGTTTCCACGGGCATCTCACTGAGGATAACTGAATTACCAAAGTGATGCATCGTCATCGTAGAAAATGCGCAGGCGTTACGCATGTTATCAGAAGGCAGAGTTGACTCAAGTTGGAGGAGATGATGTGAAAGATTTCTAGATGAACTTTTGGGTGTGAAAGCTCAGGAGCTTCCTGCTAGAAAAAGTAGGCTCCATGGGAAGGCCTTGTGCAAAAGAAAACAAAAAAATGAAATGGTAGTTTTGTGGTCAGTGAGGATCTGGAGGACACAGAGTGCGGGGTGAGAAGCAGAGATGAGGCAGTTGTCCAGGGGGTCAGCCAGAATGGGTGGGGACAGAGATGCTCCTGATGGTTCAAAGCCATCTACAGTCCTGCACGGAGCTGTCATCCCTCCCACCCTTTGGCAGCGTCTGCTATAATAATCTTTGGGAGAAATCAAGGGAAGGGGCAGGGGTCCATATTTGGGTTAACTGGGGACAGAGAGAAAGGAACAGCTGCAGAGAGGGCGATGCCAGGGGAAGTGAGAGCGGCAGCGCGAAGAGGAAATGAGAGGGAACAGGAGGGCCACCCCAGAAATGGGCCCAGCATGCGGGCGCAGTTGGATTGGCACGCAGTATACTGTCAAGACTTTTAATGTTAGAGAAAGGATGACCTCTCAAGGTTAGAAGACTTAAGACACAGGGACGGCAGAGAAATGAGCTATGAGTATCTTCAAATGAAGACAGTAAGAATCCCCTCACACCAATCATAAAGAACAACTCTAATACTTTGGTGTATAGTTTTCAGACTTTTTCCTACACACACATCTATATCTAATTTTTAAAGCAGCGTGGAATGGGCGCATCATTTTATAGTCTGCCTGTGCCACTTACATGATGTTACAAGCACCCTACCATTTCAACAAATATCCATTGTTGATACTGTTTCTAGGAGCTGTGTGGTATTTTGTGGAAATACCATGGGGGGGCAGGGAAAGGGGGAGTGAGAGAACATGAAATTTAAAAATCGAAGAGAGAAAAAAATATTCCACAGTATTCCATAGACAGTTAAATGGGAAAAAAGTAAGTGTTCTGCCCAACAGAGAGAAGTGTCTCCCCATTATTTCTGGGTAAAGAGGAGCTGGCAAGTCCGGTCCACCATGCTGTCTTGCGCACCCAGCAGTGTGACCCTAGCAGAACACCTTTTCCAAGCACTCCTGTCCTGGCATCATTATCCACATCCTAGGGAGGGGTCTTATTAATTTTAGGCTGCGCCTGAGACAGTGATATGTATAAATCTCAACTCTTTGAATCTGTTATTCTTTCCTCTGTCTGTTACCTTGGTAATTTTTACTCTTCTTTTTTTCTTTTCGTGGTTACCATGGAATTACAATACACATTGGCTTGTCAATGCCTACTGTAAGTTACCACTCTGACTTCTTGCCAGACAACGTAAGGACCTTTATGATAATAATTTCATTTCTCTGAATTTGTGTGCTTTGTTGTTATGTACTTTAATTTTTCTCCCTGCTTTCTCACTCTATATGGACTCGCACACAATTTATATCTATATTACACACAATAATCTATGTAATAAGTAATAAATGTCACTTTTATATAATTTAAGCCTTACAGAGATATTATTATTGTTATTATTTTATACATACAATAGCCATCTATCTTTTCTTCCTGCTATGGTTTATCCCCTCTGAAAATCACGTCCAAATCTAACTTTATGCGATATTAGGAAGTGGGATCAGGTGGGAATTTAAAAGGAAATTAGTCTAGCCCTCTTGGAGGCTGAGGCAGGAAGATCATTAACTTCAAGCCCAGCCCGGGCAACTTAGTGACTTAATGAGACCCTGTCTCAAAATAAAAAGGGCTGGAAATGCAGCTCAGTGTGAAGGTCCTGGGTTCAATCCCAAGTATCACCAAAAAAAAAAAAAAAAAATTAAAGAAATGGGCTGAGGATGTTGCTCTAGAGTGTTTGCTCAGCACGCTCATATCCTAGATTCAGTTTCTAACACCACAAAAAGAAAAAGGAGAAGAGATGATTGTGTCTACCCTCCTAAATAGATTAATCCATTCTCGTGATTAACCGGTCAATGAATATCTCAAGAGTGGGTTTGCTATAAAACCCGCTTTGGCTAGGTCCCTCATGTAGTCCTGAGCTCTCTCCAGGAGCTGCCCTGCACCACCCAGGACTTTGACAGCTAGGAGGCCATCACCAGATGCAACCGGCACGAGAACATGTGGTAAAAGAAGCCTCTTTCCTTCCAAACTCACCCAGTGGTGGATTGACAACTGGTGGTCCATTTGTTAACACTGCTGAACTGGAGGAGCATGAAGCCGGGTGTGGGGACCCACCTGAGGGTTGTTGCCAACGGCATAAAAAGGAAAATTAGAGAGGAAGGCAGGGTCCTGGAGGGGCTCGTCTCACTGGCTTCCCTGGTGGGCTCGGCCGTCCTCATCATCAGAGGGGCCTGGGACCTTGTTGGCGCTGAGAATGACTTACAGTTCGCTTTGGGGGGCCTAGACTTTACTCGGAGCGTCGCTTCCTGGCTCCGGGGCAGATCCCTCAGCCTGCTGGCACAGATCCTTCCTCTGCTGGCACAGACATTCTAGGTTCCACCACTGGCCTTTGGGCCTTCCCAGCGGAGATCCATGAAACAGGCCTGCATGAGACATCACTGTGGACTCCAGCCGGATTTGTGGGAGACACTGTCACGGGCATTAGGTCTTCAGCTGGACTCAGGCAGGGCATTGCTGTGGGATCCAGGCCCTCCGCTTTGGGATTCTTTGGGCCTCTAGTGCGTGGACAGATTTCCTGCACTCTTTTGTATTTGACTTTTGGGTGACTGCTGTAAAATAATCCTATAAATTATGTGTCCTGTATTGAATTGTTTCCCTTGCAAACCCTGCCCACAGCACCTGGTCTGTGGTACTGTGTCCTTACCGACAGAAAACAGGCTGAGATGCCCACTTTCTGATGTTCTTCCTCGCTGCTGGGTCTAGGCTCATTTTCCTTCCTGATGAGCACCCATGAATGGGTCTTCCGTTAATGCAGGTGTGCTGCAGTTCAATTATTTTATTCTTTCAGGAGGATATTTAACCGAGTATTGGATTCTGGGTTAGTACTTCCATTCACAGCTTTGGGGATTTTCCATTGTCTCTGGCTGCTTCTCTTTCCCCTGAGAAATTATCTTGCAGCTGTGTCATTCCATTCAGGGTAACCCAGTTTTATTGTCACTTTACCTATTTTCTTTTAATAATTTTTAGCACGTGTTTGTAATACATAATAAATGCATTCGTCATGAGGAGTTGGTATCTGTACACACAGCACCTTAATCCTTTCTCCCCCTTCTTCCCTCCTTCCCCTCCTCTCCACCTCTAGACCCCTTTCCCATCTGTGAAGGGTGTACCCTCCCTGTTTCCTATCATCTCTTTTCTCTTTAAATTATTTATTCCTTGCGTTTTTCATGTAAGAAAAACCATTCAATAGTTAAGTTTGTGTGTCTGACTTACCGTCTCAAGGTACATCCATTTTGGTAGAAGTGACTCAAATTTATCCTCCTTTATGGCTGAGCCATACTTCCTTGTATGTGAACCCCATATTTACTTAATGCATTCATGTGGTGATGGGCTAGGTCCACAACTTAGCTCTTGTAAGTTGTGCTGGTGTAAATATGGGTGTGCATGTATTATTATAATATGATGTCTTCAGCAGAAGGGGAATAGCTGGGTCAAATGAGATTTCTATTTTTAGCTTTTCGACAATCTCCATGCTGATTTTTCACAGTGGTTGTACTAGCTGTTTCTGTTTTAATATCTAGGCCTTTGGTCCATTCTGATTTTACATTAGATCAGGGTAAGAGATATGGGTCTAGATCCATTCTTATTCACGTGGATAACCAGCTTCCCCAGAACCAACAGCTGTCTTTTCTCCAGCCTATGCTTTTGAGGCCTTTGTGAAAGTGCAGGTAGCTGAGTCTGTTTATGGCACTTCCTCCCATCCAAGCACTAACCAGGCCCGACCCTGCTTAGCTCCTTGGGTTGGACAAGATTGGGCATGTTCAGGGCAGGATAGCCGTAGACATCTCAGGCGTTTGCTGCATCCTCGATTCTGTTCCACTAGTCTGTATATCTATTTTTGTGCCAGTATCATGCTTTTAAAAAAAAAATCATCACACTGGTTTTGTAATATAACTTGACATCTGAGACTGTGATACTTCCCTCTCTGCTTCTGTTACCCAGGATTGCTTTTGCTACTCTGGGGTCTTTTCTGTTTCCATATAAATTTTAGTATTGTGTTTTCTAGGTCTGCGAAGACTGCAGTTGGTATTTTGATTGGGAGTGAATTAAATCTAGGATCAGTTTTGGTAGTATGGGCATTTGACAATATTGGTCCTGCCTTTCCAGGAACAGGTGATTTATTTCCATTTTCTGAAGCCTTCTTCCCTCTCTTCTTTCAGAATACTATAGTTTTCATTACAGAGGTCTTTCACTTCCTTGGTTAGGTTTATTCCTAAATATTTAAATTTTGTGAAGCTCTTATGAATAGGACGGTTCTCTTAATTTCTTTCTTGGTGAGTTTATTCTTGCTGTACAGAAACACTACTGACCTTTATGTGTTTATTTTGTATCCTGTTATTGTGCTTTTTCTAAATGTGCTGTTTATTATGCTTGGATTTCACAGCGTCTGTTGAATATGAGACTTTGTCTTTGGTCGCATTTGGAAAAATTTTTCCCATTATCTCTTCAGATGCTGCATTTCACATTTTCCCTTGTCTCCTCCCAGGATTTAACCTCACATGTTAGACTTTTGAGCTGTTTCTCATGTGCCTTTTATGTTCATTTCCATATTTTCAATCCTTTTGCCTCTCCATGTATTTGGCTATTCACTGAGGATATTTTCTTCTGTTTTTCAATTTATTTTAGCTGTTTTTAAACCCATTCATCAATTTCTTTTCATTATATTTTTCAGTGGTGTGTTAGAATTCAGGTATGGCTCGATCAAAGTCTGATTCTGTTTTTCTCTGAGATGCTCTAAGCTCTTCCCTCTGGTGGGTATGGGCTGTCTTCACTCTTGGCTCCAAGATGGAAGCAGGAAGTCCTTGTTCTATTGATCGTGTTGAGCAGGAGGGAGAATGCTGTCATATTAGCAGTCCAAGCAAGAGTCTTGAGATTCACCATGAATCTCCTAGCTTTGTTAACATGCTTGAACCAACGTCTCTGGCCAGGAAGATGGAATATGCTAATTTATCCAACTAGGATTCAGTCTTGGAGCTAGAATTGGGTCCGTTTTTCCAAAGCACAAGTGGTGCTTAGAGGAGAAGTGGATACCTGGATTGAAATGGATAAATGAAAACTCATGCATTGTTAGGAGGAGAAGAGTGATGTATATCTGCAAGGAAACCAAAAAATGTCTACTACATCTCTGTGAGCACAGCGAGCTTAAAGGCCCTGACTGCTCTGAGCATCTATACAGCACAAACAGGCATTGGCCAAGATGACCAGTGACTTTCTGTGATGGATTTGTCGGTTGATACTCAGCACTGGCTTCCAGGTCTCTTTAGTATGCCTTTCTGCACTGCAGAGCATGATGAGCTAAGGAAGTGCAATTTCTAGGCTCTCTTTTATCTGTAGTTCAGGATGGGTCCTACCTCTGCCAGGTAGGGAATAGAAAATCCTTTTACTGCAGGCCTACTCTGGAAAATAAGTCTACTTCCTGCCAGTAGCATGTACTCCTGTGAGATTTGAAAAGTAGAAGTGAAGTTATTTTCCAACTGCTTTTGGGTTGTTGTTTTTTTTAGGGTGCAGAGATGAGCCTGTTAACCAGCTAGTGGATGTTGAGAAACAGTTGATGGAATGATAATTTCCTTGTCTTGATTCTTGAAAGATCATTAGCTTGACCAAGTAACATGTATAGCAAAGGAGATCTCAAGCTCAGTGGCTGAATTCTTGGCTACGTGGTGACTTCTTGAGGTTTGCACAAGCAGTGGCCCCTTGGTGGGCTCAGTTCTGGTATTTCTGGGAATCTTCCCTGAACACCCAGCCTAGACTTTCACCCCTCCAATGACATTTCATGCTCCCAATTCTCTCTACTAAATGCATATCTGCTTAAAACATCTAGAGCCATCTGAGCATCCTGTGTTGAGACTTTCTCACTAGATGCCCCTCTGTGATCTGGACAGAGCTAACTTATCTCCCAGATTCCGGATTTCCTAATTATAATCACATCATGGCTATGGATTAACAGCCTGCTTTCTTGCAGCAAGCATGGGCAAGTGCCGTTCGTTGGCACAGCCCTAGAATGGCCTGAGTGGACAGCTTTGCGACAAGATGTATGGACTCTGTTTTCTTTCATTTATTTTTTCTTCTCTCTTGAATGCTAAGTGTGAACAATATTTCAGAGACAATCGATAAACTGATTTTGTGTTGACCTATTCATAAATGAAAAGATTGCCAGTTACCAGCAATAAAATTGCAAAATGAATCACCCGATAATTGCAAGGAATCATGGGTCACATCTTAACTTACTATCTTATTAATTGGCTTTATGAGCTAATTTAGGAGTGTTGCAGCATTTCTGTTATCAATAATCTTACATGAGGAAGCACATAAAATGACACTGACCACGAAGAGAGAGGAAGAGGGAGAGAGTATTTTGAGAGCCTAAATATCTTCCCACAGGCCACAGGCATAGTTACCAGTGTTGCCACAAGAATGTAAGAGACATTATCTGTCGCCTGTTTGGCCTAAATTGGTTCAGGGAGAGAACTTACCATGACTGTGTCAACAATTCCAGGGCAGCAGTAGAAAGTTAACCACTCTGTGGCTGAAACTGAACTCCGAGCAAATCTCACATTGAAAATTTCCATGGGATGAACACCAGGATTCTCACAACAGCTGGGATCTGGACTTTATTCAGTTTTTAAGCTACTGTGGTGGTCATGACAATGGAAAATACCTTCTTTTCAGTCCTCCTCCTCCTACAGCCAGTCACACTGTCAACAGTTTAAAAGCATAGAGAGATAACCATCTAATTACCTACCCAGTTCCCATTCGAGCTGCCGGTAACCCTCTTCTTCCTCATTTCTTATGTATCTTTCTGATACTATGTATATTCAAGCAAATACAAATATGGATTCTTGACTTTCTTCCTCCTTTACATAAAAAGTAGCTAAAATACGCATTTTTCTGTATCTCTTCCATAAAAGGCATCTTGGAAATCTTTCCATGTTTGAGCTCATGGGGCCACTCTACTCATTTTTACTACTGCATCATGTCCTATTTTTATGGACGTCATATGATGTATATTTCTAATCCCTTGTTGATGGCCACGTGGATTGCTTCTAAACGTATGGTAATGCATTTTAAAGTGATAGATGACTTTGTATATATGTCATCTTGCATGTGACAGTCTAAGTGTGGAAGAAACTCTCAAAAGCAGAATTGTTGCCAGGTATAGTGGCACATATTTGTAATCTTGCTACTCTGGGAGGCTGAAGCAGGAGAATGACAATTGTGAGCTCAATCTGGGCAATTTAGTGACTTAGTGAGACCCTTGTTTGGTGAAATAAAAAGGGCTGGAGATGCAGCTCAGTTTGAAGGCCCTGGGTTCAATCTCCAATTCTGCCTGTATGCAGGTGTGCACACACATACACTGGAAATGAAATTGTTGATTTTGAGTGTTCCCAATACAAGAAAAAGATAAGACAAAAGGTTTAAGGTGATGAATTTGCCAGTTCCCATGGTCTGATCTTTACACATTAAATACGTATACTGAAATAGCGCACTGTAACCCAGAATTATGTTCATTTATTATGTGTTGAGTTTTTTAAAGGGTGGAATTATTGGGTGAAAAGATACACTTTTTAAAAACACTTTTACTAGATACTTTTAGATTTCTCTTTACAGAACCTATGTTCATGAATACTTCCACCACCAATCTTTGAAGTGCTTCTATTCCCAATCTAACCATGAGGGTGTGTTCTCACTGAATTGTTGTTATGGGTACTAAGTGACCAGTCTATATTAGTGGTTTATTTTGCATTTTATTCTTTTTTTTGGTTTTGTTTTGTTTTGAGACAGGGTGTCATTATGTAGTTCATGCTGGCCTTGAACTCACAGTTATCCTCCTGCCTCAGCCTCCCAAGTACTGGGGTTATGTACACCACCATGCCTGGCTGAATTTTATTCATTATGAATGAAGTGAAGAGTATTTTCATAGTTTAAAATTTATTTGTATTGTATTTCTTCTCTCTTCATGTCCTTTACATATTTTTTGTGGGTTACTTGTCTTACTGACTTCTAGTGGCTCTTTACATGTGAAACACAATATCCCTTTGACTGTGATCAGATTGAAAAACATTTCCCCTAGCTTGTTCATTTATTACTTATTCTTTGAACTTTACTTAGTGTCTTTTTAAATATGCAAAGTATTTTTCATTTTTGTGTGGTTGAGCTTATTAATCTTAAATGTCTTGAATTTTGGGTGACACAGGCTTTTCTCATTACAAGATGAAAAACATCTGCCCTTTTTTGTATTTTTGAATTTTTTCTTAAGTTCGAATCTTTTACCCATTTGAACCTAGTGGAACACGATGAATATATTCAATTTCATTTTTGTCTACTCATCTGCCCTAAGACCATTTACCTAGTGATCCATATTTTCTACAATGACTAGTGAAGTCAGCTTCATTATATTGTCTCCAGATATAATTCTGATACTTTCCTAGTTTCAATATTCCACTCCATTAGCCTCTCTGTTTATTTATATGCCAACATTATAGTATTTTTGACAGCCAAGGCTTTATAACATCCTTTACTACCTAGGAGTGCTGATCTACCTACCCCCCAACATTATATTTCTTTATTTTTCTGTAACTGGAGTTTTAACCCAGGGCCTTTATACTGAGATATATCCCTAACATCTTAATTGTGATCCTTCTACCTCTGCCTCCCAGAGTGCAGGGATTACAGGCGTGGGCTACTGTGCCTGGCCTGGAAAAGCTTATTACCACTACTCTGAAACTCTCCAGGCCTGCTGCTTTTTGGTGGCTGGAGTTCTGGTGTGTGTAACTCTTTCACACACACACACACACACACACACACATTCATTTCTCTCTCCTCTGAGAACAAATTTGTGTGCATGTTTCATCTGTTATTTAGAAACTTGAATTTTTCTCTTATAATTGCCTTTTCTAATTATAACTTTCAAAATTTCTTTCTTCTCCATTTCATTAGACAGTATCTATGACTTCCCTATTATGAGACTATGAAAAACTAGTGCATATTCTACTATTTTATTGTTGAGAATTTGTTTTTACTCTTTCAATAAATCTTTAGTGCCCACTGAGTCCATGACCTATCTGAGCCTGGGGAACACAGAGATGAATCTGAGACACCGCCAGCCCTGTAGAGCTCCAAGTCAAGCTGAGAAACCAACCATAGATTCTGACAGATAGAACTCTGTGATGGAGCCTGTGGTTAGGATTTGTGCAGTAGACTGTGGGGAAGGAGAAGAGAGTACCTAACTCAGCCTGGGAGAAGCTTTGTTAAGAAAGTCCCTGAGAAGAATATCCAGCAGTAGCCTGCAGAGGAAGAGCTGTGGCCTGATGAAGCATGGGAGGTAGAGGGTTGGCACTTCCAGAGACCACGAATGGTTCAAGAGTGGTACAAGTGGTGGTGGTGTGTGGGGAGGTACCTGCTAGAGAGCTGGTGCCTCATGAGGCTCAAATAAAAGACAAGAGTAAGATCGTAACACCGGGAGACTGATACACACATGATCAAGGCTTGTGTTTAAGGTGTGCTGTCAGATAGGGCCTGTTCTCAGAAGGGTCCCACAGTTGGTGTTAAGCCCTACTGTTACTCTTGAAATTCCTAATTATTTCATCACCTCCCCTGTGTTTTATTAGTGAAGTCTGCAGGACAGTAGCTCACGCACACGAGCACTGGACAGCCACTGGCTGACAGTGCAGCCACACAGGGCTTGGGCCTGCTGCCTGGGGCGCATGTGTCTGCCTTGGGAAGAATTCCCAGCACTGTAGGCCTGAGGCAGCTGGGCTGGGCCTGGGCCCATGCTGTCAGCTGAGATAAAGACAGCAGCCATGGTGGCCACAGAAGAAAGGGAGTTTCTGCATGGGGACAATGTTGAGGCCCTCCGCAGGAAGCTGGCTTACTGTCCATCCCCAGACCCCGCTCCCGGGATGCCCGCACACATTCACTCTCTGGCCTAAGAACAAGACAGGAATTGCTGGCACTCAAGCGGTAACTTTGCAGTAAATTATTGAAGAATAAAGCAAACATACAGACTTTGTAATAAAGCATAGCATGTAGAAGATAGAATTCCTTTAAGTTAAGGATCTCTGGTGCTCAAAACTATATAAATGGCAAAGCAAATATCTGCAGACTTAGAAATCAAATATAAAAATTATTGCATTAGGTGGAAAAGAGCCTTATCATTATATGAAGTTTCAGATTATGAACAAGAAATTTCAAAATTAATTTTTCCTTTTAATTGAGGCTGTAGCAATAAATACATAGAACAGGCATTTTGAATTATGCACAAATCATGAAGTCATGTAGTTTCTTATTTAACCCTCAAAGACTATAGGAAATGTCACAGACAACATTGGAATGGCATTTTCATTTAAAATTAAATTTAGGGCCTGGCATAGTGGCACACCCCTGTAATCCCAGCACTCAGGAAGGGGAGGCAGGAGGATCGATCGCCATGAGTGTGAGGCCAGCCTGAGATACATAGTGAGACCCTCAAAAAACAAAACACACACAAAAAAATTATATTAAATTGAGATTTACATAAAACTTATTTGTGTGGAGAATTACATCTTTTCAGAAAAATTGTTCTGCAAGAATCATCAGCTTTATATGTACTAAAATTTATGTTTCAAAATAAATTATGAATGTGATACTGTCTATAAAACATTCCTAATGGATCCATTATTAGTAAAAAGATTCTCCTGAGAATAAAAAATTATTTGTAACTTTCATTTACCAAGAATGACTAATATCATTTTAATTATATTGCTTGAAAATGAAGATCCTTGAAATATAAATTCTGATGATCTAATAATGGCTTTGCAGAAAAATGATAAATCTATGAGCAACCAAAACATTAACATTCTTATTTATTGCATTATATAAGATTATATTAAAATGTTACTTTTTGCAGTTGTTTATGTTTTTATTCATGTTTCCCTATTACATTTTACAAATAATAAAATATTTTTAAAGGGAATTGAAAAATAACTTCATTTAGTTTTTCAAAACAGGGTCTCACTGTGTAGTTTGGACACCACCCCCCCCAGCTCCCTGCAGAGCTTCAAACAGAAATTGTCATAGTCATACTTTTGAAGAGCACTTCGGATGAATACCCACTATGTCTGACTTTTTCTGCTGGTCTGTATGCTGCATTAGGCCAGGATTTGCCTTTAACTCACCCTTATGTCTCCACTGCCCCTCACACACATATAGGCTGCACAGAGCAGCGACTTAGAAGGAGGATCTCAAGCCAGACTCCTGGCACTGAATCCTGGTCTAACATCCCCCAGCAAGGTACTTAGCCTCCTTTCATTTTGCACATCTATGAAATAAGGACACTGATGGTATCTACTTCACTGAGTTTTTATGAAGATTAAATGAAGTCTGAAATGCTTAGAAAAGGGCCTGGAATCTAGATGTCTTTCAAATATTACTGAATATCATTTGAAAGTAAACATTTACTGGAAGAATATTTTTTTCAAAAGAGAATAAAAACATAAAATAGAACATTAAAAATGATTCAGAATTTCAAAACAAGATGATAGGAAATCCACAATGGTTGTTACATTGCGTATTGTTATCTTCAAAGTAGTTGTTCAGATTACCAGCTATAGGCATGCAAAATTTATCAAAAATCAAGCTTTGCCCGCTCTGACAATCATGGGCATGACACTGAGCCCTGGACAGCTTTGGGGGCCTTGGTGAGCTGTGCCCCACATCCCCACCGTGGTGGGAGTGACACTGAGCCCTGGACAGTATCGGGAAACTCTGTGAGCCATGCCCACCCCCCACCCTTGCAGGAGCCTCAGATACCTTTGGGGGCCTTGGTGATCCATGCCCCACAAGCCCACCATCACAGGAGCAATGCTGAGCCTGAGACAGCTTCAGGAAACTCCAGGAGCTACGCCCTGTACTTCCACCATTGCTGGAGTGATGCTGAGCAACAGACAGCTTTGGGAACCTCAGTGAGCCGCTCCCTGCCTTCCCACCATTGTGGAAACAACGCTGAGCCTCGGACAGCTTTGTGAAACAGAGAAAGCCATGTCCCACCCCGCCCCACTGTCCTGGGAGTAAGCCTGAGCCCCAGTGAACTCTGGGAGCCACAGTGAGCTGCCCCCTGCCCCTCCACCATTGCGGGAGTGACGATGAGCCCTGGGGAACTTTGGGAGCCTCAGTGAGCTGCACCTGCTCCCCTCATTGTCACGGCAGGGGTGCTGCACCCCAGGGTACTTTGGCAGCCTTGGTGAGCCACCCCCCTTAGCCCTGGGGAACTTCCAGAGTCTCAGTGAACTGCACCCCACCCCCTGACTATCACAAGAGTGATGCTGAGCCCTGGTGAATTTCAGGAGATTCGAAAATGTCAAAACGAAGGAGCAAAATGCAATCTCAGACTTCCAGACCATCCAAAATAAGTCCAGAAGACATTGACATAGAAGAACTTGGAAGTCACACACCTGAAATTTCTGAAATGATAGAAACTGAAGTAAAGAAACAACTCCATAAGGCCATAGAAGAAACCAGATCAGAAATGATCTCTCAAGTTAAAAAAAAGAAATAACAATAATGAAAGAATTGCTCAGCACATCTATAGAAGACATAAAGAATAGAGAAGCATAGAAGAATGATGGAAACAATGAATGAACAATAGGGGAAAGAATTAAAATGCGTGAAACAGACCCAAATACCCAAGAAACTAAAAATTCCATTGAAAGCTGGCAGAACTGCTTGAGTGAAACTGAAGATAGACTTTCAGACCTTGAAGACAGCATTGCAACTAGTGATCACTAAAGGAAAGAAATCTTAAAAATAACAAGGAGCCAGGAAATAACAATTCAACAGCTGCAAATGATGCAAAGAAAAACAATATATGACTGATGTTAACAAAATAGCAAGAGCCAACATGGATGACATAAAAAGACTATTTACAGAAGCATTAGCAGAAAATTTCCCAAGCATACAAAAAGAATCTGACATAGAGATAAGTGAGGATTATAGAACTCCAATTAGCCATAACCAAAATAAATCTATACCCAGATACATAATAATCAAGATTGCAGAAATTGAGGAAAAGAACAGAATATTAAAAGCTGCTAGAGAAAAGAGACAGATCACCTATAAGGGAAAGCCCATCAGAATCATGGTAGATTTCTCAACACAAACCATCAAGCCAAGAAGAGCTTGGAGTGAAGTATTTTAGGTTCTCAAAGAAAACAACTTCCAACCCAGACTGATGTACCCTGCAAAGCTATCTTGCAAAACTAATGGAGAAATAAGATATTCCACCATGAAGAACAACTGAAGAAATTCATGACCACCAAACCAACCTTATGAAGACTACTGAAAAATATTATAGAAAGAGGTAAAAATGACCCCAACTTCAAGAACAACAAGACAAAGGAATCACCAAGCAGAGCAAGCAGTTAAATAGAGGGGAAAAGTAGGGAACCAACAGTGGGAAAATAACATGATAAAGATAAGCAAATACGTATCAGTTATAACCATCAATGTAAATGGCTTCATTTCACCAATCAAAAGAAGCAGACTGGCAAAGTAGATCAAGAAACAAAATCCAACAATATGCTGTATACAAGAAACACATTTAACTCAAAAGGACATCCACAGACTGAAAGTCAAAAGGTGGAAAACAATGCTCCATGCGACAGGAACCCATAGAAAGCAGGGGTAACTATTCTGTTTGCAGACAATGTGACCTTCAAACCAAGAATAATCAAAAGAGGTAAAGAAGGTCACCATATACTTGTTAGGGGAAAACTGTAAGAAGAAGAGATAACAATCATAAATATCTGTGCACCAAATACAGGAGCACTCAACTATATAAGACAAATTTTAACAGACATGAAAAATAAAATAAGCAATAAGACAACTGTAATGGGGGACTTTAACACCCCACTGTCACAAAGAGAAAGATCAACTAGGCAAAAAATCAGCAAAGAAATAACAGGACTAAACCAAACCTGTGAACAAATGGACTTAGTAGACCTTTACAGAGTGTTGCACTCAACAACATCAGAATACACATTTTTCTCAGCTGCATATGGGACGTTCTCTAAAATAGACCATATACTAGTATATGGAACATGCTTAAATAAATGTAAAGGAATTGAACTTATCCCATGTGTACTATCTGAGCACAGTGCAATGAAATTGGAAATTACTGACAAAAGAAATTGCAAAAACTCCATAAACACATGGAAATTAAATAACACCCTCCTGAAAAACCAATGGGTCACAGATGAAATTGAAGAAGAGGGGCTGGGGATATAGCTCAGTGGAATAAGCGCTTGCCTAGCAAGTGCAGGGTCCTGACTTCGATCCCCAGTTCCGCAAAAAAAAAAAAAAAAAGAAATTGAAGAAGAAATTAATATTTATAATTAAATGAAAATGCACATACAACTTACTAGAACCTGTGGGAAACAATAAAATAAGTCCTAAGAGTGAAATTTATAGCAGTGAATTCTCACGTCAGGAAAACAGAATGAGCACAAATAGATAACCTTATGCTGCACATCAAGCTTCTAGAAAAAGAAGAGCAAATCAAGTCCAAAGCTCAAAGAAGGCAGGAAATTTTAAAGATCAGAGCAGAAATTAACACAATGGAGACTAAGAAAACTACGGAGAGAATTAATGAATCAAGGAGTTGGTTCTTTGAAAGAATAAATAAAATTGACAACCCCCTAGCCAACCTTACGAAGATAGACTTTCAGACTTTCAGGTCCAAAAAAAAGAAAGAAAATGCTCAAATTCATGCAATAAGGAATGAAAAGGGTAAAATCACTACAGATCCTATAGAAAAAAAAATTAGAAGATCATTAATACTTATTTTGAACATCTTTATTCTCACAGGATAGAAAATAGAGAAGAAATGAACAGATTCCTAGATACATAGGAATTACCAAAGCTGAATCAAAAAGATATAAAAATTCTGGATAACTCAATATCAGTTAATTAAATTAAAAACTTACCAACAAAGAAAAGCTGGGGTTCTGATGGATCTGCAGCTGAATTCTACAAGAAATTAATAGAAGATTTAATGCCAATTCTTCTCAAACTGTTTAATGAAATTGAAAGGGAAGCAATTCTCCCTAACACCTTCCTGGAGGTAAGTATTACCTTGATGACAAAACTAGAGAAAGACCCAACCAAAAAAAAAGAGAACTTCAAGCCTATCTCCCTAATGAACATAAAAGCAAAATTTGTCAATAAAATACTAGCAAACAGAATGCAACAAATCATCAAGAAGATTATACACTATGACCAAGTGGGATTCATCCCAGGAATGCAGGGATAGTTCAATATATGCAAATCAATAAATGTAATAGACCATATCAACAGAGCCAAAGATAAAAATCACATGATCATCTCAATAGATGCAGAAAAAGCTTTTGACAAAGTCCAGCACTCATTCATGATAAAACTCCCACAGAAAATTAGAATAGATGGTCTTCACCTCAATTTGATAAAAGCCATCTAAGACAAACCAACAGCCAATATCATACTGAATGGGCAAAACCTGGAAACTTTCAATTTAAAATCAGAAACAAGACAAGGATGTCCAGGTCATCACTCCTATTCAATATAGTTATTTTTTTTTTAGTACCAGGAATCAAATCAATATAGTTCTGGAAACATTAGTCAGAGCAATTAGACAAGAGAGAGAAATAAAAGGACTAAGGATTGGAAAGGAAAAAGTGAAATTATCATTATTGGCAGATGATGTGCTACTCTACATAGAAGACCCCCAAAACACCAAAAAGCTTGTAGATTTAATAGTAAATGCAGTAGCACAGCTGGATACAAAGTCAACACTCAAAAATCAATAGTATTCTTATAAACAAACAACAAACACACTGAGGGAGAAATTAAGGAAACCATACATTTCACAATAACATCCAAATAATTAAAATATTTAGGAATCAATCTTACAAAAGATGTAAAAGATCTATACAGTGAAAACTACAGTGTTTTGAAAAAAAGAGATCAAAGAGGATATCAGAAAATGGAAAGATATTCCTGGTTTGTGGATAGGAAGAACCAATATTGTGAAAATGGCCATATTCCCAAAATTGTTGTATAGATTCAATGCAATCCCAATTAAAATACCATTCATATACCTCATAGATCTAGACAAAACATTCCTGAAATTCATCTGGAACCAGAAGAGGCCTAGAATAGCAAAAACAATCCTGGGCAACAAAGGAAAGGCAGGAGGCATCACAATCCCTGACTTGAAATCATACTACTGTGATAAAATCAGCATGGTACTGGAAAAAAAATAGACCTGAGGATCTGTGGAACAGATTAAAAGATGCAGACACAACTACAACCATCATCAGCCACCTTATCTTTGACAAAGGAGCCAAACATGTTCACTGGAAGAAAGATGGACTGTTTAATAAATGGTGCTGTAAAAACTGGCTTTCCACATGCCAAAGACTAAAATTAGACCCATGTCTATCACCGTGCACTAAAGTCCAGGTGAATTAAAGATCTAAATATTAATACAGAAACACTAAATCTACTGGAGGAGAAAGTAGGTAAAAATCTTAAAGACATACAGGTAGGCAGAGAGTTCATGAACAAAAACCAAACTGCGCGGGAAATATTTCAAAGTATCAACAACTGGAATCTCCTCTTATTGAAAAGTTTTTGCACATCAAAAGAAATCACCAACAGAGTAAAAAGAAAACCCATGAATTGGGAAAAAATTTTAGCCAGCTATCCCTCAAAGGCTTCTATCTAAAGCATACAAAGAAAAGACAGGGGCTGGGGATATAGCTCAGTGGAATAAGCGCTTGCCTAGCAAGCGCAGGGTCCTGAGTTCGATCCCCAGTACCGCAAAAAAAAAAAAAAAGCATATAAAGAATTTTTAAAAAATCAAGCCCCCAAATTCAAAGACCCAACCCAAAACTGGCATCTGAGGTAAATACACACTTCTGATTAATACAAATGGCAAATAAACATGTGACAAAATATCCAACATCATTGGTCATTTGAGAAATGCAAATTAAAACAACACTGAGATTCCATCTCACCCCAGAAAGAATGGCCATCACAAGAAGTAAACCAATAGCAAATGCTGGAGGTGCAGGAGCTGTGGGGAAAAAGGAACCCTTCTCCGCTGTCAGTGGGGGTGTAGACTGGTACAACCACTGTGGAAATCAGTCTGGAGATTCCTCAGAAAACTAGGATTAGAGGTCCCATTCAACCCAGCTATTCCCCCTCTGGATACTTTTCCAGAAAAACTGAAAATATATCACAGCAATATATGTGCACCCATGTTTATAGGAGCATAATTTGTCATAGCTAAATCTTGAATACAACCCAAATGCCCATCAACTGAGGAATGGATAAAAAGGGTGTTGTGTTTTTATACAATAGAGTATCATTCAGCTATCAGAAAGATAAATGCAAGGCTTTTATAGGTAAATGGGTGCAACTGGAGACCATACTCATAAGTAAAATAAATCAGACCTACGTGTGTACACATCATATGATCTCCCTACTGTAAGAACCTGAAAGAGTAAATAAAGCCCCAAAGGTACAATAGATATTGTGAAAGAGAAAGAAACTGCTCAAAAGGAAGGAACAACTGGGATGAGGGAAAGGAGAAAAGAAAGAAAGAAGGGAAGAAAACATATATTATATACAAAGATAGCTGGGATAATTGAACTGCTGATGCTGATTGGTTTATTGAAAGGCACAGTTAATACTTAAATTTTTTTCTTGACCAATTTTGCATGCTTATATCTGGTAATCTGAACAACTAATTTGAAGACAACAATATCCAATATAACAACCATTGTTGAATCCCTACCATCTTGATGAGTGAAACTTTATATCGTTTCTAATTTTTCAAAAATAATTTTTATTCTCTTTAACTGTTGATCGATCTTGCATTCTAACATCTAGTAATCTGAGCATCTTTGTGAAAGATAACAATATGTAATATAACAACCATTGTTAATTTCCTATCATCTTGTTTTGAAATTCTGTATTGTTTGTATCATTTTTGTGTTGTTTTATTTTTATCTTTTTTGTTGTTATTTTTTCTCTTTAAAACAAAAAAATTAAGCATTAACTGTTCCTTTCAATAAACCAATAGAAATTAGAAATACAATTATCTGAGCTATCTTGTGTGTGTATATATATTTTTCCCCTTCTTTCTTTCTTTTCTCCTTTCCTTCATCCCAGTTGTTCTTTCCTTTTGAGCAGTTTCTTTCCCTTTCACAATATCTATTGTACCTTTTGAATTTTATTTACTCTTCCAGTTTCTTACACTAGGGAGACAATGCAATGTTTACACATGTGTAAGAATTTTTTAATGCAGTTCTGGGAATCAGTCCCAGGGCTTTCGTGCTAGGCAAGCACTCTACCTACTCTGACCTACTCCTCTAGCCCTGGAAATATTTTTAGCCTTTTGTAAGTGAAATAGAATGTTGGTACAGTTTTAGAACTATTGAAAAAATAGAGACCTGGCTTGATACCAAGACAGCACCAAATCTGTGATTACATAATCTATTTATTATTTTGAGTCCAGGAGGATTCAACCCTATGGAACTATCTTTCTCCCACCTCTTCTGTGGATTTCTTGCTATTCAGTGAAGTTTCAGAACAGAGGCTTATGTAGAACCCAATAGGAATATTTTTTTTTTTTTGGTTGTAAGTAACAAAAAATTCAAAGCAAAAACCAAGGTGAGACACCACTTCACATCCATCAGGATGGCTATAAAAGGAAAACGGTAAGTATTGGTGAGGATGTGGAGGAATTGGAACCCTTGTGCATGGCTGGGTGGGAATTCACAATGGTGCAATTGTTAAGGTACACAGCACGAGAGTTTCTCCGAAGATTATAAATAGATTTACCATATGCTCCAGTAATTTCACTGCTAGGCATATGCCAAAAAAGAAAAGTGAAAGTAGGGACATGAAAAGATATGTGTACACCTACATTCATAGCACAATTATTTACAACAACCAAAAGTGGGACCAATTCAAGTATTCACTGACAGATGAATGTAAACAAATGTAAACAAAATGTAGAATATGCATACAATAGATTATTATTTAGCCCAAAAAGGGAAGGGAATTCTGACCCAGCTACAACATGGATAAATCTTAAAATATTATGCCAAGTGAAATAAGCCAGTCATAAATGCTGTGTTTCTACTCATCTGAGATAGTCAAATTCATAGAAACAGAATGTAGAGTAGTAGTTGCTAGGAGTTGGGGTGGGGTGGAGGGATGAGGAATTATTGTTCATGCGCACAGTGTCACTTTTACAAGATGAAAGAAGTTCTGGAGATGGGTGTTGATGATGGTTATCAAAACATGAATATATTTGATGCTTAAAATATTTAAAATGGCAAATTTGATGGGATGTATATTTTACCACAATTTAAAAAATAAAAATAAATTTTTAAAATAAAATAAATATGGAAGTGTAGTAACACTCATAATTGGAGGTCCTGAGGTAGAGAGTGTCTCCTGGTTGACTTCTCAGTTTCTCTTGGCTTATCTTGGGGTGGAGGGTAATCAAGATGGCTGCCATGTTAAGATGGCTGCCATTGTGCTCATTCACTATAGCCACCTCACAAGGAAAAAAAGAGCCCTTCTATTCATTCTAGGCTGTCATGCAAAGGAACTGAGGTTGCCTCTGATTGGAAGACTGGCTTGTGCCCATCCCTAAACCAATTACTACTGCACGGAGAAGAGAATGAAAGATGTTAAACCAGCTCTAGAGCCTAAAGTTGAACATGGTACAGGTTCCCTCTTAGGGACGTGGGTTGCCTAGGAAGCAGGAATATCTGTTAGGAAGGAAAAAGGAGCAGACAGGGATGGGTAAGCTACGAGAAATATCCAGCTCAGGCAAAGAAGAAACATTTTACTGGAGATATGGCATGATCTACAGAGGGGAAATTAATGTGCATGCGAGAGCTGATAGTTTTCCCTGTGTGCATTAGTTCCCAGAAGCTGCTAATCAGAAGATTTATGTGTTTTCATGCGTATTCCATTGCTTTTGGGGGACATGCCAGTAAACACCTTTTTACTGGGAGTTACAGTGATATTTATTAATCATGACGTTACATTTCACTCTGCAAATATTTGTTGAGACCCACCTCTTGGTGTCTTTAGGTAAAGGGAACAGTCTGAGCAAAAGAAGAGATGTATGAGGGGAAAAATGACAAATGGCTAAGCAGCACCAGAACATGATTTGATGCTGCCGAAGTGCAGTCTGAATGAGGGGGCCACAGGAGAGAAAGCTGGCAAAACAATGGGTCAGACTGCCGGGTCTTTGGCTAGGCATCTCTTGTCTCAACTTACTGAGACAACAGTAAACTGCATAAAGAGCCTTAAACTTCAGACAACATTTCAATGAATGACTATATATGTATAATAAGCCCATACAATCACTATGTAGATCAAGATCTAGACTTTCCTATCCTTCCAGAAGGTTCCTTCATGTTCCTTCCCAGAATACTCATCCCCAGAGAAAACTACTGCTCTGGGCTCTATCATGATTAATTAGTTCCGCCTGCTTTTAAACATCATAGAAGCAGAACTATATAGTGAGTGTCCTCTGTATCTGGCTTCTTTAGCTCTACTTAATGTTTATGGGGCACCCCTGTGTTGTTTTGTTTATCACGGTTTGTTCATTGTATTGCTCCCAATATTCCATTGAATAAATATCCCACAGTTTGTTCAGTCTCTTCTTTGATGGCATTTGGGTTACTTCCATCTTACTGCTGTATAAATACAGCCGTTACAAACCTTTTTGTACATATCTTTTGGTGAACAGATGTACTCCTTCCTGCAGGTCAGAGACCTAGAAGATGTGTTCTTTAGGAGACACTGCCCAACGCTCTCCAGAGCTTGGACCGAGGGAGCTTTGACATTAGCCTGAAGAAGATGGGAGTGAGGTGAGGAAATTTTTTTCCTCTGGCAGACTCTGTACATTATTCATTCTCCTATCGCTGGGACACAGAACCTGACACCCATAACTTAGGAGGAGAGGTTTAATTTGGTTTACAGTTTCAGAAATTTCTACTCATGGCCAGCTGGGTCTGAGGCAGAATCCTCATGGTGGAGGGGCACGGCGGAGCAAAGCTCTTCAGCTCGTAGTGTCAGAAGCAGAACAAGGAAACGGTGCGAGAGAGAAAGGAGTGAGGGACCAGACAGTCCCCAGAGTCACACCTCCACGACCCAGCCAGAGACACCAAAAGTGTGCTCCACCCATCGCCCAAGTGGGTCCCAAAGCCAGTCAAGTGGACATTCCACCCTACCTGCCACACTCTGGGTTAGATGTGTGGAAGGGGGATGAGATTCTACCTACGAGGCCAGTAGGGAAGCACAGAGGAAAAGCAACAGACTAGGAGAGGCACGAGGCAGCCCTGAGCTCAGCAGGGAGGAAGAGGATGGTAAGGGGATGGGAGATGGTAAGAAGTAGAGATGATGTGACTGGAAGTTGTGGGGGGGGAAGGAATGGAGTCCAGGAGGTCTGCCAGCCTTTTGATTCAATGCCAGAAAGATGGCACCCTCCCTTAAAGAGGGAAGGAATGGGTGTGAGATGAGCTCATTTTGCGCATGTTAATCAGAGGGACTCACAGGAGATGGAGGTACCATCCAGTAGGCAACTGGACATGTGGGACTGAAGGTAAGACGTAGCTCCAGGCTGGAGATTTATATTATGGATCAAGGGAATGATTGAAGCGTGGAGAGAGAGGACCCTAAGAAGATGGTGGGGAAAGCATTTCCTGAGAGGTGGGCGGAGGAACACCAGGAGCCTGCCTGCTGCCATCACGGCAGGGAGAGTTTCCAAAAGGAAGAAGTGGTTGGTCCTTCAGAGGCTGCTCAAGAGTCAGGAAAGATGGGCACTCAAAGGTGGATAGTGAATGCCAATTTTGAGTTTGTAGGACACTTCCGGTTTGTGGGACTGGGCTGCCAGGCTGCCAGGCCACCTCAGGCCTGGGTCATGGCCTCTTACCCTAGGGGAAGGAGGGAGAGGGAGGGAGAACCAGCCTTCGTGCTAGGACAGTGCCTATAGCTTTTCTGAGATGTTTGTGGGGACCTCAACTGGACAAGAGGGCAGACAGCAGCAAGTGCAGGGCCACCTGACACTGAATGCAGTGACATTTGAACCCAATTTCCCCCTGGAGCCTTTCCTCCATGGAAAGTCCCAGTTGTAAACCATACTGACTTTAATCTCAAGTGTCAGAAAGGTTGCCCAGGAGGCTGGAAACCAATCAGCTGAAAGTATGCTCATGTGGAAGTCAGAGCAAACAAAGTAAGATTTAGAACAGTTTTTTGAGATCTCTGCCAGTAGCTAACTTCTTTGGAAAACAGGACAAAAATGGACCCTTTAGGTAAAAAAGCACTGGGCCTTATTAATTTGTATTTCTACTGATCTATAAACTTGGGGAAACAGTGAAGGAAAAGAACAACACACCTCTCTTTATCAGGCACAAATGGGCTGGAGCAGGCGTCCCACAGTTTAATGGGCAGCTTTATGTATTTATATGCTTTGACTGGAGCTGAGGAGCTCGCTGCCACACAATGGGCAGTTTCTAGTTGGATTCTAAAAGAAATAACTTTGATCATTTCAAAAGCAATGAAGCCTGATGCAGCAGAGAGAAAAGAAGGCGGTAATTTATGGCTACCATTAAGGACACAAAGACAAAGGCGGGAGAGGATGTTTCACTAAGTGAAGATTTACAAATGTGTAAAAAACACCCTTAGGACCAGAAATAGCTGAGTTTTTCTGTCTCAGTACCAAACACAAAAGGGGTGGGAGGGAGGCGCAGAAGACAGAAAGACGGATGCAACCTGCCTGTCAACGGGGAGGAAAAGGTCAAATGGAAACAACGTGGAAAAGTTACCTTCTCATTCTCCAACAGGCAGCAGCACTAGCAACCCCAAAGAGGAGGCTTGGCCTGGGCCCTGGGTAGATACCTGGGCTGGGGCAGCAGACAGAGACGCTGAGGTGGGAAACCCTGAACGTATCCCTGACGTATGGGTTTGGCTGCATCTAGGGGCGCTGCTGTATTTGGACACTGAGTGTAGCAGTCCCAGGGAAAGGCGGCAAGGCCTGGTGTGTGTCCCTCCTGAGGAGTCTGGCTCTGAGAGGTCATAAGCACTGCTTCTGTTTGCACCTGGCCGGGCCTGTGAGCTCGGGTGGGCATAGTCGCCACTGTGCAGCAGGCAAAGTTGGAGCTGTCACGTGTCTCTGGTGGCCCACCTTCCAGGGCTAGGCCCCTTTCCCTTCGTGGCTTAGGGTGCCCTGCAGAGAGGAACGAGTTTACAGCAACATGAGCCTTTTCTGCAGTGGTTCTGAGCCCCGCACCGTGCCAGGCAGAGGGACAGCTTCAGCGTGCCCCTCGATGGGACAAGGGGCAGTACCTTCAAAGGGCTAGCGGGTGGGGAGCCAGAGCAGGTCTGGGCAGGGCTGTATGAAGCAGAGAAGCCGGGTCTCTCTCTCTCCTCTCGAAAATCTGTTTCCCTGAGCTCTCCCGACAGGGTCAGAGGCGTGTGGAGACAAACCCAGGGGGTCCTGGAGTTTCCCGGTGCCCCGTGGTGGAACTGCCGGCTGGAAGGGCTGTTCGCGCTCCCCGGAGGGACTGGGTCAAGTTGTAGGACTCGGCAAGCGGGCGGAGCCTGAGGCTCGGGGCGCCGGAGCGGGCGGCGGGGTGGGCGAGGGGCCGCGGTCGCAGGCTGACAGCGCCCTCGGGCCACGGCGGCCGCGCCCCCTCCGCCGGGCCGGGGAGGGGCGAGGGCGGGCGGGGCGGCCCTGCCCGGGCCGGGACGTGTGAATGAGGCCGGGGCTCGGGGGCGGGCGGGGCCGGGGGTGTCGGCGCGGCGGGCCGGGCCGGGCGGGGCGCCCGCACACACCTCGCGGAGCCGCAGCCGCGCTCGCCGCCCGCCCGCCCGCGCCGCCGCCTCTGCCCGCCGCGCCTGCCATGGGGGTCGCGGGCTGCGGCCGTCCCGGGGCGGCCCGGACGCTGCTGCTGTTTCTGCCGCTGCTGCTGGCGGCCGCCGTCCCGCCGGGCCCGGGCCGCGCCGCCGAGCCGCCGGAGGGTGAGTGTCCCTCCCGGGCGCACCTGGCACGGCGCGCTGGCGCCGGGGACCGAGTCCTGGGTGCCCGCACCGCGTCCCGAGCCGGCCGCGCGGGACCCGGGCTCGGCGGCTGCGGCTCGGTGCCCCGCGCTCCCCTGGGGTCTCACCCGCCGGCCAGGCCGAGGCGCCACCCCGCGCGGGCCAGAGGCCCGGGGCCTGAGTCCAGCTGCCCGGCCTCGGACCCCGGAGCCCGAGCCGGTGACAGTTCCCGCCCCGTCCCGGCCCCCGGGGCCCCGAGCGTGCCTACTGGTCAGACGGCTGCCAGCTGAGCAGGCGGAGGTGACGGGCCCTGGGGTCCAGCTTCCCATTGTATAGATGCGGAAACTGAGGCTCTGGCCCAGGGTCCATCTATGAGGTCGGGGCAGCTTTGTCCCTTTTTAAATTTGCAGTCGGGAATTTGTCCTGGCAGCCTCAGCACTGACTCCGCAGACTGCTGAACGCCCCAGTTTGAAGACCTGGGACTGTCCTTAAACAGCATCCAATTTGGGTTTCTGGCAGCCAGAGATAGGAACTCTAGAAGTTCTGCACTAATTGGATTTGAAATCCTTTCAAAACATTCTTGTTTTGTTTTAAAGTAACATTTTGGGATGGTGTCCGCCCAGCAAATACTGGTGCCAAGTCCATTTTCCAGGTTGAGAAGATAGGCAGGGTCGCGGTGGGGGGCAGTGGCGACCCCCTCCCCGCTTTGTACCATCTGAGAGATCCAGATGGTTTCTGCTCAGAGCCCAGGACTCTCTTTATTCCCATTCCCGAAACAACCCCTCGGCTTTCACAGCTGTTTTACCTGCCTGGTTGCTCCCTCCTTTAGCGGGCATCTAGCACTGCCTTCTCCTATGCCAGGCCGTCAAGGACATGGGCTCCGTCTGCTGTCAGACCTTGTGCAGTAGGGAGGTGGACAGGAAAATAACAGTGCCACACGATACGTGCTGTAAAGGGGACAACCAGAGCACACCCCCTACACTGGGGGTCAGGGCAGGCTTCAGGATCAAAACTGAACCTTACTGGCCAGTAGAGCGTGGTGGGTTTGTAATTCCAGGTAGAGGGACTGTCTGCATGTGGAAGCAGGGACCCGGGCACAGCATGGCTCGTCCCAGGGCTCCTGAGCAGTTTTGGCTGTGAGGGGTGAAGTGAGGTGGACAGGGAGGAGATGGCACTGGGCAGGGTCAAGGCCACATCACACATGACTTGGACACCATGCCGGGTGCTTGCTGTGCTCTTTTGCAGACATAGACGAGTGTGCCCGAGGGCTAGATGACTGCCATGCTGATGCCCTGTGCCAGGACACACCCACCTCCTACAAGTGCTCCTGCAAGCCTGGCTACCAAGGGGGGGGCAGGCAGTGCGAGGGTAAGTGTCTTGGGGGCCGTGGTGCGGTAGGAGGGCCGAGAAGGGCAGCTCTTTTATCCTTAGCTTGCCACGCACGTTGGTGAAAGCTGTCTCAACCCGCGGATTGCATCACCTGCTCTTTGAAACGCATTTCAGATCCTGAAGGACTAGGGATGTTAGATCTTTCCCAGGGCTGATCATGTGATTTTATCTGGCTCTGAAGGGTCCTTTTGTCTAACTTCTAGAGAGGAAAAGAGGTGCCTTAGTATCCTTTGGTCCCACTCAGTTTGGGGGCAGAAAGCAAACAGTTATGCTCACCAGGAGGGCTGTGCCTGCCAGGGCAGGGCACATCTACACCCCCAGGGCAGTTTGCACCCCCTCTCTGAAGACTCAGCGCTGGAGCCCTGCCCTCTCCAGCGGGCTCTGGAGGCTCCATCCGGTCCATGGCTTTGGGCTGTTTGGTACTGGCACATGCTAAGCATTAGAGCTACATCAAGGGCCTGTCTCATTTGAGCTGAAAATTCACCCTGGAAAGACATAAGGATATATTAACCCTTAGTGCCTCAGGTCTAGGAGGATGAAGCCTAAACTCTGCCCACAGGGGATTAGCTCGATGTCATGAACTCTAAAGTTCAAGGCAGGCTGGAGTCTGGGCACTCATTGCAGGAGGAGAAGGGTGTTAGGATGGGATCATGGCATCTTGAAGCTGGCAGGGCTCTTCAGGGGGCTCTGGGTCAATCCATCACTGAGGCCCAGGGGTCTTGTGGCTGCGATCACACAATTAGCTTATGGGGGAGAGAAAGTCAGGTCTCCACCCCAGCTCTGTCCCAGACCCGTCTCTCCTCGTCACTTAGCCTGCTGCTGCTCCTCTTCAGTTGGGTGAGAAACCCTACTGTTCATATTATTTCTAGTCAGCCTGTGCAAGAAGATTAAGCGCACTGAGCTCATCTCTGCAGCCCCCTCCTGCCTCTGGGTCTGACCTTGGCAAGCACGTTTTAACAAATGCCTATTTTGGTTCTGTTCACTGAGCTAATGTCCATCCTCTGATGTTTCAAACAATCTGTTTCATCTCCTGGCCTCTGAGTAATAAAGGTTCTCTGTATTAGAACAGTGTGTAATGTCCAGTGGGTGCCTGGTCTGTGGTAAACACGTACTCCTGTTTTTCAATAAATGAACATGCAAGATGGGCTCAGTCCCTGGAGGCACCTGGACACAGGGTCTTTTCCAACAAATACACAGATCTACAAATGAAATATCTAGATGCGGAATGTGCAGATGACAAAACATGTGGGCGACTGTTAGAGATGTTTTTGTAGTGTTGTAGCAATGGCCCAATCTCTCTAGTCTCCACTTCCCGGTCTTAGCACAGCTGAGACAAGCTGGGATTTTAAATGGAGCTTTGTTTAAAAAGGAGGCAAGACCAAAAGGAAATAGAGACAGGAAATAAGAATAACACATGGGATTATGATGGGCAGTTTTGGATCTTGGGGCAGGTAAGACACCCCTCGGGAATCATGTGGGAAGCTCTGCTTTGAGCCAGAGGAGGGTAGCTCCTGCCTTTCCCATCAGAAGAGGCACAAGTGTTTTGGTCAGGCTCACAGCCAGCGGGGTTAGCGCTTCCTCTTCCTGAAGCCCTTGTGTTTCTGAAGCCAAGTTCACATCTTCCCAGAGACAGGCAGCCGTCTCTCTCTCTCCTCTCTCTCTCTGCCTCTCTCTTTCTCTCTCTCCCTCTCTGACTCTCTGTCTCTCCCTCCCTTCTCTCTCCCTTCTCTCCTCCCCACCAAGTGATGAGAGGCCAGGAGGCTGTCAGTCAAAAAACTCCAGAAATACCTCTGGAGCTACTTCATCCTGTGCCCTCTCTAAGGTAATTGTTCTATTTGTAGTACTGGAATTCACATATATTGGTCCTTTGCTTGGAAGGAGAAAAGATCATTTCTGTTTTGTTTTGATACTGGGAATCGAACTCACGGCCTCACGCTTGCCAGGCAGAAGATGCGCTGCTGAGCTACATCCCCGGCCCAAGGTCGCTTTTTTAACCATGTGGATATTCCTTGACCTCTAGCCTCTGCTACTCTTTGGGGCACAAAGCTCTGCCATTCCTTTCTTTCAGGTAAAGTATGTCTTTAGTAAATGATGCTGTGTGACAAGTGACATGTTTCCTTCCTCTGTACTCTTGAGATAACTGCAGTTGAGATTGAATTACTAACATTCTATTTGAAGAGGCTACTACTTAGCTTAAAATAACTAATGATAGACTGGCATTATATATTTGCATATGTCTATATATTTAAAATTTGTTTTAAAATTATTATTATTGTTACAAAAGGTCAAATGCAAAAATATATAAGAAAATTAAAGCACTTCCTATTCCTTTATGTGCAGCTTAATCGCTGTTTTTGGGGGGGAGGTTTTTTGGTGTTTTTTTCAGACAAGGTCTCATTGTGTAGTCCAGGCTGAGCCTTGAACTCACTATGTAGCCCAGGCTGACCTCAAATCTTCTTGCCTCAGGCTCCCAAGTGCTGAGATTACAGGCTTATGTCACCACGCCTGGCTGCTAATCACTGTTAACAGCAAATATATACCCTTTGTACTGTCATTTCAAACTGAAACCCTAGAAGGATTTGATTTTATTGAATCTTTATAGTACTAGTTTAATGAGCAAAGATGTCCCTCTTATTTTGGATTTCTTACCAGGAATCCAGAAGAGGAAATTTTGTCCATGAAGGAAATGAAAGTTGCAAGAATTCAGAGATACATCTTCTTTATCTGTGTCTTGGGTTAATGATTTTTAAACCTCTGGAGCCCAACACATGATGTCATTTGTGTTGTAATTATCACCAGTATCACTCCTTATACTTAAATGTAATGATGGCAACCCAGAATGCCCAGTTTACCCAGAATGCCCAATTTACCCAGAATGCCCAGAATTTTATCCTTCACAAAATTTCTTCTACCAAAATATTGAAGAAATGAAAGTATGGGCCCTAATTAAATAGCTTAAAAACAGTATGACTCAGAAGTGGCTTTAGATAAGTGGTGTTTCGTTCTCAATGAGTTTTCCTTATGTTCCAGACTTTGGGGAGGTGTCTCAGTGGTCAATACTTAATGCTGAGTTTAAGGAACCTTACCAAGGATGAATCTACACTTGGTCTTTGTGTAAGGAGCTACGTTTTACTTTTTTAAAAAAACTTTTTCTTTCCCAGAGTTAGAAAAGGAACTCAGCACTTCACACACACTAGGCAAGTCCCACACCACTGAGCTACACCCCTCATCTGCAAATCTTTTCATTTTGAAATAACTCCAGACTTCAGAAAGTTGCAAAAACCGGTGCAGAATTCATGCACACTCTTTACTCATCTTACACTAATGTTATCATCATTTTATAAAACTATAATACACTTATCAAAACCAGGAAGTTAACATGAGCACAATATGATTAACTGAACTGTAAACATGGTTCAGATTTCACCAGCTTTTCCCTGACGTTCTTTTTCTGCTCCAGAATCCGGTTCACGGCCCTGTATTTTCCAGCCATTGTGTCCCTTTTGTGTCCCTCAATCTGTGACAGCCCCTCAAGCTTCCTTTGTCTTCTGTGACATCAAGACTTTTGCTAGGTGTTGCGCAGTTCATCTGTCTAGTGTTTTTCTCAGGATGACTTTGGGGTTATGCACTTGGGGCAAGGCTGCCACACAAACCCTGTTGTGTGCTCTATGTATCACATCAGGGACACATGTGTCCCTAGAGCCCATTCCCGGTGGTGTTAACCTTGATGGCCTGCTTAAGATGGTGCCTGCCAGCTTTCTACCCTGCAGAGTTACCATTTCCCCTCTTTAATAATAGAAGCATATTTTGGAGAACATACTTTGATACCATGCCAATATCCTGTTTGTATTTCAGTTTTACCCAATGTGAGCATTGATGTATGGATCTTGCCTGTAATTTTTTTTTCTTCAGACAAGGTCTTGTAAAGCTGGCCTTCAATTCATTATGTAGTCCAGGCTGGTCTCAAACTCATAACAACTCTCCTGCTTCAGCTTCCTAGAATGCTGGGATTATAGGAGTGTGTCACCATGTCTGGCTTTGTAATTGTTACTATGATATGCACCCTATTGGGTTTTTTTTTTTTTTTTTGCATTTCCCTTATTCTTTATACATCTATTAACTGGGGTTTTTCTGTAAGGAAGAGCTGCCCCTCCATCCCTATTTACATATGTATGCATGTATTTATTTACCCCACTATGAGTCATAGATACTGATTTTATTATGTCTGTGATTATTTATTTTGGGCTCAAATTGTTCCAGCTTTAGTCATTAGGAGTTCCTTCCCATAGTTTCCTGTGTCATTTTGACATTTTTAAGATAGAAATTCCTGATTTCCTAGTACCATATGATAAGTCCAGACACAACTTACATCTCCGACTTCCAGTCTTGGAGTCAGTCACTTCTCTGGGCATCCCTGGGTCCTTTGATTGGAAAATGATATGAAGCACCAAGTCCTGGGCGGTAGTTTCTTTGCTACTGGGTGTCATTGTTCCTAGGCCCTCTCAGTGCCTGGAGCTGGGAAATGCACAGATGTGTACTAAGGCACACACACATCCATGTGTTTCTTCCTTACATTTATTCACCTGTGTATACTAAAAACATGACGTTAGAGTGGCACCTTGTGTTCCACACCGATACCACAAGCCACATTCTCACCTTCCTCCTTGCTTATCCAGAACTTCTTTTTCCAAAAGTATTTATAGATTACTGATTCATAACCCTGTGAGCCCAGAGTACAGCACTTACAAACTAGAGACCAGCAGGTAGCCCTTTTTGCTTTTAGCTTCATAACATCCAGTCGGGGTGTTGCTTTTCAGTTGCTTGGTTGGTTAGGTTCATTAATTTACAATGTTAAGATTAATTTGTTCATTTTTTAATTCACTCTCATCCCCTCCAAGCCTTACCTCCTGATTCACTGGTGTGCATATAGGTACATAGGTATGTGTACATGTATATAAAACAGCATCTTGGTTCTGAGAGTCAGAGCTATACAGAAAGGTATCTCAGAGAAGGGGGTCTCCTTTCCCATCCCTATTACCCTGTCTGCATACCTCCTTCTTTCCACCCCCTTCCCTGTACCTTGTAGGTCACTGATCTCTAATTTCTGGTTTATCGTTGTTTTATTTCTTTTGCATGAATAGGCACATACATTTATATGTCTTTTTAACAACTTTATGGAAATGTCACATACCTTACCATCCACCAGTTTTCAGTGTACAATCAAGAAAGTAGCAGAGCTGTACAATTGCACTACAAATGTAGTTTTCAGACATTTTCCTCACTGCAATAAAATGTCTCATGCGGCTGTATAACTAATCTTCATTCCCAGCCTCAACCCCACACAAACCGTGATCTATTTTCTGAATCTATGTATTTGCCTTTCCTGGATATTTCGGGGAGATGGAATCATGTAACATGTGGTCATTTGTATTTGCATTCTTACACTTAGTATAACACACTTGAGATTGATTCATACTCATTCTTTTCAACAGATGAATGTTATATTCCACTGTATGGCTCAACCATATTTTGTTTGTTCATTTTCCAGCGGAGGACACTTAGATTATTTCTTCTTCTAGGCTATGACAAATAACCTTGCTATGAATGTTTGTGTGCAACTCTTCTTGTGGACATAACTTTCATTTCTTTTGGGTATATGAGTAGAATTGCCAGTTGCATGGTAGATTTA
>PVLD010011024.1:0-67453 GCA_004027595.1 Dinomys branickii | reverse complement strand
GCACACTTGATGAGATTAACTGCTGAGAATTGAATGCAAAGCTTACCACTGAGCTACACCTCCAGTAACTATGCATACACTTTCTTGGGACATTATCTGTATGTTTTTGGTGGCCGGAAATACATTATAAGGTTTACTTCCTGTATTTGTTCAAGATCTTGTTAAATTGTAATAGGAAGGTCTTGCACCGTATGGGCTAGAGGGAGGACAGTGGATCTCTGGAGCGGATGTCCCTTCCTTCCTCTCAGGGACAGCTAACTGGTACACGAGCGTAGGCTGAGCTCTGGTTCTTGGCTACCTGCTATCATGGTGCTCAATATCCAGTACTTCACCATCTACCTTATGACCTTTCTTACAGATTGATTACTGTGTGGTTACTGGCTGTGATTATAGGGTGTGTCTTCAAAATATAGTTCTGCATAGATAAGTGACTGTTTTTAAATTTGTACTTATGTTTTTGAAAGATGAGGTAAGCTTATGTTTTATTCTACAGCAAAGGGCTTTGCCATTTCAATGCATTGTATATTAAAATTTCTAGAGTTTGCTGCAATTGACTATTTTTTTGTCACTTTGCAGTTCAGGGTGGCCTTGAGCTCATTTTGTAGCCCAGGCTGGCCTTGAGATTATGATGATCCTCCTGCCTCATCTTCCTGAGTGCTGGAATTACAGGCATGTGCCATCATGCCCAGCTGAATATTTCTTAAAGGAACAAATTGTACTTAACTATTTCAGAGAAAAAACAACTCATTTAAAATCTTTCAGCTGCTCAAACTGGGCACTACTCTCGTCATTCGCTTCTTGAAGACTCAGGCTTGTGTCTTACGTTTGCTCTTATACTTGGCCATGTAATAATCTTCTCCTGAAGTGAACTGCATTTTCTGGATGACTTGACAGAGATCTTGATGTGGCTGTTAAAATGTTTCTTTGGGTGGGACTTGAAAACTTCTGATAGGGTTAGTCATTAAGTAGTAGAGCAAGTTAGGTGGTTCATGCTATAAATCTGCGTCATGGACTTCAGGGATACTTTTGGAAACTGAGTGCTTGTCCTGGCTCTCCTCTCTGGAAGCACATTCCCTCCCCGTGTTGTTCTGCAGCTTTTGCAATTACATGAGAGACTCCCACAACGATGGAGAGTGGAGACTGAAGTGGTTTTCCTTTGACGCTAATCAAGGCAGTCTTTAGTGTTTTTCCCTGCTTGGGATAAAGACCTCTGAAAAAAATGTGCAAGGCACTCAGCGTTTCCCAATGGATAGTGGCAAGAAGGTCTTTTTGAATGTGAGAAATTTCCCTCATTTTCTCTTTTTAAAAATAGCCTTTCAAAAGAAGTCAAAATTGCTTAGGGAAGTTATAGAAAATTTTGCACTGTAGAGGGTTGTGTGTCTGTTCATTGCTCACAGTATAAAGATGTGCCAATGAAGAACACATCACCTGCCTTTTACGTTTGCTTGAGGCGCTGCTCTATTTTAAATCTTGCCTGGTGTTTCTGATCCCCTTGACTGTTGTATACAGAAGACAATCTAATGAAAATATCCATGGCCACCTGCTTAACCTCACACACAAGAGGGAGGGAGAACGCACCTGGGGAAGTGGCTTTTCTGAGGAAAGGTGACAAGCAGCTCCTGTTTGGTTGCAATGTAATGCTAAGTGGGTAAATAGCAAAGGGCCCGTGGAAATTTGGGAGTCAGCTGCATGCTTCCTAAAACTGCATTTAGGGGATGTCATTCCAATACAAGGAAATCCCCTGTAGGGTATCAGCCGTGCTCACGCAAGGCAAGAACCAACAAACCCGTATGTTCAGGGACTTTTCTGAAAAAGCCACCTGCTTTGGACTTGTAAGTCCCTAACCAGAAATGACATAAAAGAAAATAAACCCAAGAGAAAAATTAGAGTATAAATAATGTCTAAAATCTTGAGAAAATGATATAAAAAATGCAGCAGTCAGGATGTCACTTGGGAGTGTCACTGGAAGGATTAACTCTGGGTTTCCCTCTGGATGCCCTTCCTGGCCAGGCGTCACACTCTCCACCTGGGCATATGCTCTTTGGGAAGGTTGCAGCCAACTCCTTCATGCACAAGTATGATGGACTGGTGGGCTACAAGTTTTTCTCCTCCCAATTTCTAACTGGAGATAAATGGAACAGTTCTGGTTGTGTAACAGCAAGTTTATATTCCAGACAGAGGAAGTCCCTCTGAGGGAGGGTGTGGATTGTCAAATGCTTTTAGGGTCATAGGCTTGTCCCATGACATTGGCAGTATCCCCAGCTCCTGATGCTCGTGATGATGTAGGTGAGGTAGACTTTATCTGACTTTCTTGATGGGCCTTTGCTTACTGAGCAGAGAAACTGTAGAGATGCTCCTTCGTTTATGATGGAGTTAAGTCTGAGTAAAGCCATCATGAATTCAAAATGTCATAAGCCAAAAATGAATTGAATACACTTAACCCACCAGACACCCTGGCTGAGCCGCACTGTGGGCTGCAACCTTGGGCTGCACTGTGTCTGCCGTCTTGCTTGTGATCTCATGGCTGACCGGAAGCTGCAGCTCACTCCTGCTGCCTGGAATCATAACAGAGGACCTTACTAGAATTTCCTAGCCTGGAAAAACATCAGGATTCAGAATCTGAAGTGTGACTTCAATTGAATGCAGATGATGGCCACAGATTTTTAAAGTTTGATAGGTGTAAATCAAATGTTAGCGAAGCGGAGACCTTCAGTATAAGTCACCTCTCCGTGATTCATTCTACCTCAGTGCTGCATGTAAGGCAGGAGCTCTGAGTGCTGGCTATGGAAAGCCCCAGGACCTGCCGACCGTGACAGGACCTGCCGGTGGGCCGGGGCCTCTGTAAAGGAAAGAGGAGGAAACAGGAGGCTAGACACCCAGCACGGAGCCTTGGAGTGCCGCGCGGCAGCGCTGCTGCATTTTCCTTCTCAGTTGTCTCAGCGCTGCTTGACATCGTTTTTCTTTCAGTGGGGGGAAGGAAAAATGGTTTTCTTGTTCTTCTTTCTCGCCCAGGCTTTTGCTTTGCTGCATCCTGGGCTCTCATCTCTGGTCCAGGCGCCTGAGTGCTGCTGGTCTTGTGTTCAGATACAGGGGTTGCAGCACATCCTTCCTGTGTGCTGCCTGACAGACTGGCTTCACGGACTCTGAGCAGCCGCTCTGCTCCTGCCACATCATGAGCAAGTGAGTGCTTTCTCTATGTGATCGACACAGAGCATAGCCAGAGGCTTCATGCTGCCATGAGGCTCTTCTTGAGGACATTTCCTCCTGCTCTGTGGATTGTCCCTCTCCAGCTCCAAAACGGCAAATTCACAAGTATATGACTTTGTATTATCCTCCAACGGGCAGGAGGAACATTAATGCTTTTTCAAGGGAAAGAGAAAGGGAAAAGTCCCTGTTTTGATTTGGACTTTGCAGTCATTTGGTCCCTGTACCAGACCCATGCCATAACGAGTCTTTAGGTAATCATCCATGGAATAAATAATCAAGGCGTGACAAATGTTAGTCATCCGGATTCGTAGCCTGGCAAGTTCTGTGTTATACCTGTAGGTAAAGTTACAGGTACCTGTTCAAAAGCAAGATTTCTACATCTGAAAGAAGGTATAAGATCTGGTTCCCTTGAATGATAGCAGGGCCAGATGAAGTGGTTCCCCATACCTGGGGAGGGAAGGTGAACTGCATTCTCCTTCTGTTCTGGCTGACGCTGAAAGCTTACATCCACTTCGGTTCATCCTCACAGGTCGTTTTACTTGAGGACAAGAGGATGCAGTACAAAATCTTGGTCTTTCTTGTATCCAGTTTGTGACTAAGAAATGCTGTTGAGCCCAGGCACCTCTTTAAATTGTCCCCATCCCAGAACTTCCAACTTACTTAAAAGCCTTTGATCCTAGATGTTTCCAGCATCTGTCACAATGACACTTTTCCATGTCCATTAGTTCAGATTTGCCACACTTCTGCCTGCTGTCGGCAGCCCTTGTGGACTAGGAAGCTGTCGCTAGTTACAGGGGCGTTTGAGTATTATGTTCACAAGGACGTGCAGAGAAGATATCTTGATTGAACTGTAAATCCTCACTCCATGAGCTACTCAGGCTTAGTGGAAATACACTGAAGTTGTGATCTGGAGTTCCATTCATCCTAGGGATTATGCTGCTGTTCCTCAGTAAAATACCAGGGTTTTGATATCTTCCCCTAATCATATCAGCTTTGTATGGAAGAACATTTGACATAAAGCTGTGTCTTAGAGTATTTCAACATGAAGGTAGTTGTTGATCTTAATTTGCAATCCTGAATTCATTTCTTCTCCTGGGCTTTGGTGCAGTAACTTTCTCGGTGTTGGCAACATGAAAGTGCTGCAGATAGCTTTCGAGTCCTAGTCTTGTGGTTCTGTTCGCTGAAGATAAGCAATAATTTCTTGTTTTCTTTTGTTTTCATATAGGTCACTAATGGGTAGAAATAACGTCCTTAGTCGTACCGGTAAGACTAAAGGGGAAGAGATGAAACAGAGAGAGAAAAAAATTTTAAAAAGAAAGGAAGAGAGACAAAGAAAAGAAGAAAGAACGAGCGAGGAAATAGGAGAAAAGCAGAGGACGAAGCGGCAGCACTCGGGGAAGGGAGCGAGGTCACTAGTGAGCTCGAGGACGCATGTCTTCTGACTAGTCATTACAGGCCAGGGGAGAACGGGCCCACCTTTAGGACCTTTAGGAAAGTAGGTGGGTGCCCATGTGGCCATCACCGCCACCTCGCTCCGCCTTAGAGTGAGTAAAGCGGGGGGGGGGGTTGTCAGGGGCCTGGGTGACCAGAGCGCTGGACCTGCCCGAGCCTCTTGTGCGACTTGAAGAGACACACAGAAAATTCCCTAGCACAGGGCAAAGGACATGTGAGCAGTGAAGTCTGCGTGGGGAAGTAAGAGAAAAAGAACAAACCGAAAGACTGGGAAGAACTGAGAACGAAAATACTTTTTGCGAAGAGAGTAACATCTCAGAAAAATCTGCACAACCAGAGCATCAGTGAGTACACGACGCTGTCAGATATTTCAGTCTTACCTTTGTGCTTTACAGACGAGGCGAAAGAGACTAAGAGATGGAAAGGAGTGTGCGCAAAGCTCCACAGCTAGTGGCTGAGCAAAGCTTGTGTCCTTCCACCTCACTGTGCCTTGTTAGACCTTGAAATGTGGGCCAGTCGGGGATGTGTGGGGTAGAATCAGATAAAGTAAGGCAGACAAGTGTTTAGTTCATGGCATGCTTAAAGAAGATCAATGCCTGGAACAAACGTTATTTATTTCTGTGTTTGTTAATGTCTTTATGGTGCTTGGAATCAAACCAAGACCCTCAGCCTCGTGCAATGTTGGCAAGTTTTCTACTATCTAAGCTATATTCGCAGCCCAATTATTTTTCTAAGTTTTAAAAACTTAAATTTTCCAGTGCCATGCCCGACTCCTTGTGTGTACCAAGTAGGAGCGGTACTCTGAATGCATCCCCAGTAGTGTGCAGACTTCTGTTAAAAGGCTTGTTGTGGAAATAAGCTCACAGACCATCTCCCATGCTTCAATTTCTATTTGGCTAAAAGACACTGTACATTAGAAAATTTATACAGGTTCATAACAAGAAGAGATGAGTCTGTGTGCTTGTTCTCCAGGGCAGAGTTTGGATGGAGTTGAGTGTTTCAGCCCCTGGCAGCCCCTGGACACTGGGGAATGCCTCGTGCATTGGCTGCCTCTCATCTTCTGCCAATGGAAGTGAACTCATCGGCTAGGAGAAAGACTTTGAAACCCTCTTAGAGCTGCTTAGCCAGGAGAGTTACCGCTAAAGATCACGACAACTTATCTCGATCTTACAGATGTGCAGTTTGTTAACAGCAGTTGGCCCGGCCCCACCAAATTAGCCTCGTCTCTCGGAAGCTCGTTGAGAGAATTGTTGGAGCTCTGCTTCATTGCTCCTTGGCAGGCAGTTCAGTAGAACTCCGTTAGCAAGTGCCAAGATAGAACACCGAGACTTAGACTTAAGCCTGCTCAAAGCCCTTTGGCTTCTGTGGACTGGCGCTTTTATTTATTTACTTATACATTTTTTTTCCTAGTGAGTTCCGTTATAGTGAAAGATCAGAAGCAATTATGAATCAGAAACTCTGCTGCTTATTTACTTATGTCTTCTAGCTCTTTTTACTGGGTTCTGGAATCCCAGGGACTTACATGAATCATAGCATTTCATTACTATGCACATCTGAGTTTCTTCCTTTTTAGCCAAACTTAATGAGATATACAGGATCCTATGGACTCATATTCAGAAAACTTAGTGAGAATCTGAGTTGCAGAGTTGCCTGGATAAATTATGGCTGTGTGGTCGGTTTAACGAGGTAGAAGGAAAATGACCGTGGTCAAGGCTCACTGACAGTCACTGGGGCTCTGTAACTTTCCCTCCATCCCGTTGGCTATAGATGCTAGAAAGAGTCTGTTTCATTTCAAGGTTAGAAATAAACACCGCAGTCAATTTTTCTTCCCATGGAGAAACTGCCAGAGAACGTGTTTGGAAACAACTCACGGGGGTATCAGAGTCACTAAGTCAAAATGCTTTACACTGTTGGTCTGCGAGGTCTAGTTCTGCACGAGTTCCTGCAGGATTTGCAGCGCTTCCTGGGACATTTGCTTCAGCTGGCTTTGGTTCTTAGCAGCAATCAGGAGGAGAGGAGGCCGGGAAAACGTTCTTTCTACTGCGTGGTGCTTTGGTTTTAACGCGGAAATGCACGGATGGAATAGGAATGAAAGAAAAGAGTCCGAATCATCCGGCAAAGTATTCCTTGGTGCCTACTTGGTGCCAGACACTGCGGAACGAGGAGCAAGCAAAGTGCAGTCCCCGCTCTTTGGGGCACACGTGACGCTGAGGGAGGAGGCAAGGCGAGCAAGCAAATATACTTCCGGTAGTGATGAGGGGTAGAAACAGTAAAGTAAGGAAGAAAGGAAAAGGAGAAGGAAGAAGGAAGATTAGGAGGGAAGAGAGGAGAAAGGGGGAGAGGGAAGGAGGGCGGGAAAAGAACTGACGGAAGGAGAGGGAGAAGGAGCAGAAAGGGAGGGGTGAGGAGAGCAGGGAAAGGAAGGAAGAGCAAAGCAAACCAGCAGCAAAGGGGCTCAGGATGCCTTTGTGTTACTGCACAGAAATGCGGTCAGCGAGCGCCTTTCCCGTGGGGGACGTTTGAGCAGAGGAGGAAGAAAGTAGGCAGGTCCTGAGACCTGAGGGAGGTGGTGTCGGCGCCTCCTGCAGCTCTTCCTTAAGGCCCATTTCGCTGCCGGTGCTGATTCTGATGCAGAAGCTGGATACTGTAGCTTTATAGAGTAGCTCCTAGTAAGTCGGAATTATGCATAGAATTTACTTTACTTAAGCATGTGGTAGTTGAAGTATTAAATTCATCGTATTTCCTGATTCATGGAATTCCGACATTTTAGAAAGCTCCCAGTAAGACTCCAGTCTACCAAAGTCTTTATTGCTTCAGAGGTATTTTTAGCACAGAAAACTATTCCTTGGGAGATGGGGTGATTACATAAATGTGGAGTTGTTTTACTGCCTTTGCAGTTCAGATCACCAATGCATGCATCTGAAATAAAAGCAAGTTTGCTTAGGGATAGATTTAAATCAATGATAAAACTTGAAAGTGTGCCAACAATCCCATTCTCTCACGGTGCATGATGTGGCAGAAGGAAAATTTGGTATGAGAAGAGGGAAAGGAATGCGGGGTTTGCATTAGACAAATCTGGAAGTAGGCCAGAATCCATCTTGAAACTGTATAGCCAATCTGGGCTGCCATTACTCCCTAGCAGTCTAGAGCTACTCCGTAAAGACCTTTGGAGTGAGCATGTTGTAATACATAGACATGATTAAAGATACACCAAATTAATAAACTATGTTAATATTTTAAAATCAAAGTTATGTTGGAACCATGAAAAATTCCATGGCAAACATCAGCTCTTCCAAGATTTCTCCAGTTATGACTTATTTTCCCAGTGTCTCTTGTAGTGCCTATTGTTTGACTTTTTTGGGTGAATTTTAAAAGTTCATTTAGGTTAAAATGGTTTAATGATTCTGTGTATTTTTAAATATGTATATACTAGTACATGAATAAGTATTTTTTTTCCTCCAAACTATTTCTATGCAGGTTTAAATTGTATCTTTGATTTTGAGGGTCAGGGTCTTGCCAGTGTTACCCAGGCTAGTTTTGAACTTCTGGACTCAAGAGATCATCCTATCTCAGCCTCCTGAGTAGCTAGTAATAGATTGGGGCACCACCACCACAAGCTAAGAGGTTTAAAATATTTTTAAAGAGTTAAGAAATAAGAGCAATCAAGTGAGTTTCCCAAGAGAAGGAGCTGATACTGTGTGTCACTTTCAGGGGGCACCTTCCGCTGTCCATGTCGTCCCTCCCTACACCAGGCTGGGGCAGGTACCCTCAGACTGCCCCATGTACCCACCAGGCACAGTAATGACTAGCTGTTAATTCAGAACTTTCCTCTGGCTTTCTGGAAGGTCGGCATTGTGTCCTTGAACTTAAAGCTACCAGACTTTGTATGGCGCCTGACCTGTAATAGTGGGTCAGGCTATGAATGGACAAGAGAATGTATGAGTTACTAAGATTGTATCTGATTCCATCTTCCTACTAAAGCAAAGCAAAAACATGACTATATTTACTTCATATACATACGGGTCTAAACAGAACATTGCTTCAGAAGATGCCCCCCCCCCGTTGGTGCTAAGTTTCTCACTTCCCTGAAAGTGTATGATGGATGAATCATGATACGAAGGCAGCGAGCTTAATAAGAAACATTATGTGCAACACATCCTAAGCACCATGGCCCTGAACTAAGTGCAAAGAGCAACATGGCTTTTGGTAGAACCGTGCACCCAGAGGCCAACTTCTACCTCCAGAGATACTATGTCTTCATCAGCTCGCTAGAAGATCCATTGGCAGAATGTCCTTTTCCCAGAGGGCCGTGCAACTGTGTCCCATCTTACTTTATGCCCCTGGATTTCATTTTCCTGTTTGCACTCATCTAATAGCACTTGTACGTACAGATTTTACAGTGCTCACAGGCTAAGGCATTACGTGTGGTGTGTGAATGAAGGGGAAGCATCTGATGGAGAGGAAATGGGAGGGCATTGTGGCAGGTTCAGGACAGGCCGTACGTCTCAGCAGGGGCTGCTCCTTGGCCCTGCAGAAACAAGCCGTCCTTGACAATTTATAGGCTTTGTGAGAAAATAAGTATTTTGTGAAGACAAATGTGAATACAGGTGAGGATAAGCAAATATGTATTTGTTTGATTAAAAATGGTGTTTAGCCAGCTTCTTTTTATGGAGAGGAACAGTGCTAAGAAGTACAAAGAAGTATTTACTGAGGGAAAGGAGATTGATTGATATTTGCTGTGTATGTGTGCGCTCAGAAGGAGAAAGAGGAGAGGAAAATTGAAAAGCTCTTCATCTAGCAAAAGCAATCCTTTATTGAAACATTTCTGATGGGTGTATTTTCTTTTAAGTTGAATAATACATCAGCAGAGAAAAGCAGTGGATGATTAAAGGATCTGAATCTCTAGATGGTCATAGGAATAAAGGGAAAGAAAGAAATATTTCTTGAGCACCTGCTATCTTCTAGACATCTTTTAAAGAGTTTTCTATATTTTTGTTTTCCTCAAATTCTTATGGTAGTCCTGTAAGTCAGAGGGCAAAATAGATTATCAAAGTTCAGATCATGCAGTTCATGAGTCTATCAAAGCCAAGACTGTGTCCATTGAAGAGGATTCCAAAGCTCAGATTGGTGTTCCTATTTTACTAAGTCTACCTATAGGAGGCCAAAAGAGGACTCAGAGCTATTGAGGAGTCTGTTTAGGGAATATCTGGCACTATGTGTATGTAGAAAAACATATATCTCTTAAATATAAGTATGTCTCTGTTTCAAAAACATGCACCATTTTGGGATTTACCAATTAAAAATTTGTTTGAACTGTTACATCTAGAATATAAACTCAAGAAGAGGAGGGATTTTTGTACATTTTATACGATATAACTCTTGTGCCTAGGACTAAGCCCAGTATAGCAGATGCTCGATAAACATTTACATATGTGACAATAAAATAACTATTAGAGTCTTTTAAATATGGAATCATTTATTTAACCAGATTTCTATTAATAGACATAGGTTTTCCCCATGTTTCATACATAAGTAATACATGTATACCTCACATAAATCCCCATAACATTAATGTATGTATTTGTAAAGAAGTATTCTATTACTTTGTTATAACAGGTTCTTGGAAGTGGAACTGCTCGGCCAAAGGAACATATATTTAAATCTTAATACAGTACACTCTGGAGCAGTTTGGCGCAGTGTAAACACAGCTCTGCTCTGAATAACATGTGAGAGGATCTGTTTTACCTCATCCTGGCTGACATCAGGGTTAACCTTTTCACTCTCTATAGAGTATCATTAAATTCCAAAACTCAGAAAGTTTTAAGTTTCTAGTTAGACTACAAAAAAGCTGGGACAGCACAGGTGGCTTCTTTCTTCCAGGGTTGGAAGATTATGTGTGGTGATATTCAATGCAATTAGCTTTTTAAACATCAGTCATGTTCTCTTTGGTACGATCTATCTATTTGAGTACACAGATGTAGCCATTGGTAACTCTGAGCCTAGGGAGAAAAAAATGAACCAAGGATTAGCTGCCCACCACTAACAGGTACAGCCCGACCACTGGCTGAGAAACCCTGGATGCATTTCTAAACCAAATTCAACCCCTGTGGCAGTTCTCTGCCTTGGGGAGCAGATCTTGCTCCAGCCTCAGCCAGCCAGTGTGAACGAACAAGTCCCCACAGTGTGCTCACATTGGCCTGTAAGGAGGTAGAGAACGGGCTACTGGCCTCGGTCTTTGCTACCTAAGCAGTGTGCATGGCAACATAGCTGTGTGACCTACAGATATTCCCACCTAACAAATCAATCACAGAACCCTGGCCTTCTGTGCAGCTTTTCAGCAGAAGATTTTAAGAATGCAACAGTGCATTTGCTCAGTGTTCTCCCTAACCATGTTAGCAGCATTTTCTCTTCTAAGTCCTGTTTTTATCTCTCTCACGGGTATATGGACCTGGTGTAAACCAGTATATTCCTCCTTTTGCTTCGATTGCCAGAACCAAGTAGAAATCTTGGTGACTCGTTCATTCATCTACCTCATAAACCTGCACAGAATCCTATTACTCGTCAAACAGCACGAGAAGTGCAGGCGTCTCTGCACTTGGGCCCGGAGTCAGCTCAGCCTCGCAGCCCAGGTCTCCTGCCCAGCTCTGGAAGGGCTGCTCAGTGCCTGCTGGAGGCCCTCGCTTTGGACTTTGGACGCCTGCCCTGCAAGGGGAGAGCCCAGCTTTTCCCATGGAACATAACCCTTCGCCACTCGACTTATTAGCACTAGAAAGGAGGCAGCTCATTTTCCACTCAGGTGCAGACAAAGGTTGCTGTTGTCCGAGGGTGAACGGCCTTTGGTGACTTGATTAGCGCACGGCCTGGCCTGTGCTGATTTGCAGATGGAGACCCGCAGATATCATCTGCCGCCTCATTAGGCTGACACTCCTCCTGCCCCCGCTTGTAATAATGTCACTGGAGCACTTAATAATTTTAGGTGAGTGCTGGAAGCATGCACTTAGGAGGTAACCCAGGGTCAGTGGCGACAGATGCTCGCAAAGGCAACTGTTTTCATGCTTCCTGTTCTGCTTAAAATATAACAGGCAAAGAGGTTTGGTAATCAGACAAGTTTAAGTTCTCGAGCAGCAGAACTTACAGCAATATCACAAGTTAAAAACCTCATTTAAATTTGCAGTGTTTTTCAAGTCGAAGGGACAGTGAGACAAACTGGAGGATTGCCGTGGACTCTGAGACAAGAGCTTGGCTGTTCCACACGGGGCAGAGGAGGGGCCCTGAGCTGTGTGAAGATGTCCAGTATGGACAGGATCTACAGCCTTTCTTCATTGCCGGTGACACCGGGGGACACTTCTGCTGATTGCAGAAGAAAGACCTGGGTTAGGCTGTGAGGACAACTTCCTGACTGCAGACTAAGACCCCTGAGGGTGGAGCGGGAGGAAGGTAGACTCACCTGTTTGTTTGTTTCTTTTTATTTTTCTGTTCTTTTAATAGTAGGCAGTTTTTCTTTACTGGAATTGGGTTTCAGAAACAGCTCCTGGGGCTGCTAAAGGGCTGCGTGCTAACTCACAAAGGCGCACAGCTGCTCCGCGGCGAGGCTGAGAGGGCCGGCAGACCGTGTGGGTGCGGCAGAATTGGGCAGGCACCCAGTGAGGAGCTGTGGAGGGGAGGACCAGGGACAAGGGGGTGCAGGCTTGCTGCCCTGTAATTCACAGTTCCTTACCCCCGGGTCAGAGCCGGGCAGACGGAAGCCGTGGGTGAACTTGTAACTCGGTGCTTTCTGTGTAGGATGTGTGGTTCCCCTAGAGAGCCCACGTGTTGCCAGGAGCTGTGGAGCACGCCCATTATCCCCGCAGTTTGGAGGCTGAGGCAGGAAGGTCACAAGTTCCAGCCCAGGCGGGGCAGTGTAGCAAGACCCACTCTCAAAAAAACCCCAAATATAAAAAGGGCTGAGGACAGAGCTCACTGTGAAAGCCGTGAGCTCAATCTCCAGTACAGCGAAAGGGATTTATATCATGAAACATGTGCAAATGGGAAAAAAGGGCCAAAGTGTTGAGGCGGCAGCTGCCTGCGGGGAGGAGCCCTCCGGAAGTGGGTGGGCTGGGAGGCTTGTTTCTGTCCCTTCTGCTTTCTGGCTCAGACTGGCTGGTTCCCTGGGCGCCCAGGGAAGGCAGTGTGCGAGTCCAGCAGAGAGCTGGGCGGCCGTCCCAGCCGCGCTCCTGGCCCCCTAGGACTTGACTCCGCCCTGCTGGCACGCTCCCCTCAGCCTAGGTTCAGGTAACTTCTTTAAACTCCTTGCAGTTTTAAGGTCGGTTCTGTAGCATTGAGCTGGCATTCCTCTACAGTCTGAAAGATCGTCCCTTGTCTGATTGGATGACCAAGAAAATAAACACTGTTTGTGAGCCGGTGAGATGCTCTTCTGATGAACTTCAAAGAAATCCAGCATGATGGCCCAAGTTCTTTCCCCAGCCTTGACTGCTCTTGCTGCAGAGAGAACTTTCCTCTGTTTGCCCTGTCTTTGGTCATTAGGCGGGCATAAAAGAGGGGCAAGTGTTTCAGTTTGGAGAAATGAATGCTTTAGAAAGTGATTTGGTCACAACTTGAGACTATGCTGGCCTTCTCATGTGCAAATTTTGTTTCATTTATAGGGACAAATTGTTTTTAGTGCCTACCCCGTGCAATATATTTGGCCCTGGAAGATAATGGTTAAAAATTCCCTGCACTCCTGGGGTTTACAGTCGCATGTCAGAGACCAGCCAACAGACAATAAAAATCATTTCGGGTAGTGGTGTGATGGGAAAAGACATGAAGCAGAATAAGGTGAAGAGTGACACTGCTTCAGATTAACTGGTTCAGGGAGGGCTTTCCAGCTGAGTAACATTTGGACAGATGGCAGAGTGAAGCCACAAGCAAGCCAGATGACACTCTGGGGAAGACAGTGTGTGCAAAGGTCCTGAGGCAGGGCCACAATGTGCATGGTGTCTCTATGTGGAGTGAGGGGGGGAGTGATTAGGTAGCTAGGGTTCATCAAGTTGGTTTGCTACTGAAAGAAGCAGGCTTTCCTCTGCTGTACAGATTTTGAATGAGCACCTTTACCTGTACCAGTCAGGTAATAAACTTCTTGTAAATCTTGTTGAACATGTTTGCTGGGTTAACTAATTGTACAGACATGGAGCCCAGATATTTTACCAATAAAGGAATTTAAAAGGATGTACAAACAAATTTAGAATTTCTGCAGTAAGTTTATTAGTCTTATCACTAGGTGCTTCATCTTATTTAGATGTTGTATTTTAAATAAATAAACAAAATGACTAGGACCCTTATTTATTGTCTGAGAAGTAGCATGGGAACAGAGTAAAAGTAAGTATTACAAAAAGGTAGTGCAAGTAGATCTCTTTTGTCTCTCAATATTTTTTTTTCCAGAAACAGCTAATGTTAGTAGAGGCTTGGGGATATTCCCTTATAAAAAATTTAGATTATGACGACACACACTGCTCTGTATTTTGCAAGAAGAACCTGGGGCTTTTTCATGTTAGAAAATATGGAGCTGTCTCATTATTAATATTCAATGATATTAAAAGACTGTAATTTAGTCATTTGTACAGTGATGAACTTTGGTTTTGTATCTTCTCACTGTAACAATCAATGGTGTGATGAAAATCTATGTACTCTCTTCTGTTTGTATATTTGTGAGCATATCTACAGGAAAATTCCTAGGAGTGTGTTGGAGGCAAAGAGAAATGTCTATACATTTTTGCACATATTGCCAAATATATCAATTTACACTCCTAGAAGACAGAGATTCCTGTTTCTGACATCCTCTGTATTTCAGTGTGTTACTGTTCTTTTGTATTTTAGTATAATTGGAAATGCTACTCTATTGTAGTTTTATTTGCATTTCTCTTAAAGCGAAGATGATTTCAGAGATAAACAATGTTGCATTTTTGTCAAGGAATGTCTGTGTGATTCTGATTCTTTGAAATATGTGTGATTTCTCAGAAACTCAGTATATTGTTACTTTGATTAATGCTCCTATGTGCTTAAAAAAGAATTTGAATTCTTTTTGTAGAGAGTAGGACTATCATGTATTTTTAGATTAATTTTGCTGGGCAAACTGGTCCCATCATCTGTAATCCTGCTTACTGTTGCCTGTGCCTTTTCTCAGACCTTTTGTCCCAGGGGAGAGCAGCTTCCACTCTGACTGTGGGCTTTTCCATTTTCTCCTTACAGTGGACAGCTTTCCCTTTATATTTTTATAGGATGTGTTCTTACAGACATCATAGTTATTTCTTCTTGGTATATTGTTGACATGAATCATTACCTTTTGTCTTTGTTATTAATGTTGCTAAGCAGTTTCTATTTTCATGTTTGGTTCATTAGCTTTCTGTTACTGTAGCATGATATCAGATAATCAAATTAAAAGAAAGAAAGGTTTATGACTCACAGTTTCCGAGGGCCCAGTGCAGGCTAGGTTGACCTTATTACTTTGAGTCTGTGAGTGAGGCAGCGTATCATGGCAGAGAATGCACCTAGCATTGCACCACGAATCAGTCGCACGTTCTAGATTCAGCCACCTATGAAAAAGACCCACCTATGACCACATGAGGCTTTGGAAGGTCCTATAAACATAATCCACAATGATATGTATGTATGTATGCTTATTTTAAGTTGAAGTAAGGCCCCGCTAAGTCTCTAAGTTGTCTAGGTTGGGCTCAAACTTGCCATCCTGCCTCAGCCTTCTAGGATGCTGGAATTACACACCTGAGCCACCATGCTTGGCTTACATGTATTTTTTAAAAGAATTGCCTTCCTCTTTCCCCCTGATTATAAGCTACATTTCTTAATTTTATTCTTTAGGGACTACGCTTATTTTTAAAAAAATTAATGACCTTCTTATTTTAAAATAGTTACCAATTTACAGAAAAGTTGAAAAATAGCACATAGTTCCCATGTACCCCACATGCAGTTACTGTTATTATTAACATCTTGGGTGTGGTAATTTTGTCACAATTAACGCATCAGTAATGGTATTATTATTAACTAACATTCCTATTTACTCAGACTTCACTAGGTTTTGCTTATTCATCCCAGGATTTCATCTAGCATGCCACATTACATTTATGGAGGTTTATTTACTTTCAGAACTGCAGATTGAACCCACTGAACTGCATCCCCAGCCCTTTAACATTTTTCTGATGGGGAACAGGTCTCAATAAACTCTTTGTGGTCTCAAACTTGTGATCCTTTTGCTTTAACCTTTCCAAAGGTACCATTTATTTCTTATGTTTATAAATTGATTTATTTTCCAGCAATATTTAGTAGCTTTCTGTTATATAAGAAAATTAACACACTTTAATTAATTTTCCTTGGATTTTTCATCCCAACTTCTTGGTTAGTGGCATGTAAACTTTGGCTCCAATTGGTTCTTAGGACTGCAGTCTGGGCAAGAACTCTCAACAGGACGTGGGAGGTCTCCTTGGGGTGGCAGGGGAGGACACCGCAAGACTATACCACCACATGGGGCCTATGCCACGTGAATAGAAATGCGCAGAAAGGTATGTTCTGACATTGCAGAATGATGCAAAAACAAACAAATAAAACCCCCCATGCCCTCACCCCCAAACCAGTGGCAAGAAAAATTAACTGTGGGTGGTAATAACTTGGTCCTTCAATTTCAGCATTTCTAGACCTAGTTGCCTCTTTTGAGGAACATAAAGACAGAACAATCATGAGATGCAGCAAATAACCCCAACAGAATTTAATTGTTTTTTAAATTGCAATCATAACTAATTAAATGCTAGGATGGAAACAGCTGCACAAGGATATTTAACAGGTCTCTCAGTGCCCTCTTTTATGCTACTTGTAGAAAGTTAGCTCACTGCGACACACAGTGAGTAGTTACTTTATGTTTCACATAAGAAACTAAGAAAACAGTCTGAAAGTTGGCAGAGAAAGAATTCTTTGGTCCTTCTGTCTAAGCCACTTGTGGCTGATCACTTCAGTCAGTGGACAACCACAATGCACAGCATGACTTGTGCACAGCATACAGTGTGGCGAGTGGTCAGCGGGAACTGCAAGGTGAGGTCACGTCAGGTCAAGGCAGGAGGTCAGTTTTGTCACCTGAGCTCAGTTTTGAAAATTGAGTGGGATTCTTTCATTCAATACACATATATTAAGTTTCAACTATGTACCCATCATTGTGTTAGAACCGAGACCCTAGGGTAAAATAAGTTATGACTCCTGCCTTGTGGTATGCAGGAGGAGAAGACTGATTGACCAATGGCCACGGTCTAGTGCAAGATAGCAAGCTGAGCCTGAGGGGTGGAACCAGATGCTACTTGTTTCCGTATGGCCCACGAGCTCAAGTATGAATTATGTAATAGTGCAAAGAGAAAAAAAGTGATGGGTACATGGCCCCCAGGATATGTGTGTGTGTGTGTGTACACACACATATATATATTTTTTCCAGTAATATTTCTAAGCAAACTGGAGCCCCCATTTGGCCCACTGGTAAAGAGCCAGTGTTTCATGGGTTGGAATCACAGACTACTGATGAGAGTACAGCATAGGGGCTGCTAAATCTGATGAGAAATCAGAGAAGCAACTTCCAGAAGAGAGGATGCTATAGGAACAAACGTCTGATTCCTCCTCCTCTTGCAGTGCCTTCAAATGCACCAGATTTCCCGATACACATCCCTGATTTTTGTGTGCATGTAAGGGGCAATTGTTCATCTCCTGTGAAAACATCATTTCAATTGCTCTTCTTCTCACTGCACACTGATTGTTCTTCTTTGTCTCTTTCTCTGAAGCAGGATTTCTTTTTTTTTTATTTTTTTTTATTTTAGAAACATAAAAGTACAAAAACATATTGACAAACAGACACCAATTATCATAGAAAATAGTACAATCACAACTAATCTATAGACAAGGTGATATGGTCTCAACAGTGTGAAGCAGGATTTCTTAACATGAAATCTGTGGCTGGAGCTTCTTGGCTTCTGAGCCTTCCAAAATGTAAAGCAAGCACATACATATGTGCATCTTTTTCGTGGGAGGTAAGTTTGTGGCTTTCTCAGATTCCTTCTCTAAAAGGTCCACCATTTCAAAATTTTGAGAAACACACTTTAAGGTGGGAGGAATTTCCTTCCTTATTTTGGAGGAATTTAAATAGTGAAGAGTTACAATCATGTTAAAAATAATTATGAAGGTCCAGGCAAGAAGACCCCAAGATGTTGTTGAAGGCCCACTCAGCTTTATCTAGTCTGCTCAGAATTATGGCTATCAGCAACTCTTGGCGCATCTCAGGACATGTGCGGGGAAATCAACTCCAGGGAGATTTCTGCAGTAACAAAAATAGACACATTGTGGTTAAGACCTAAACTGTCCCCCTGAATCTCACGGGCTGGGAAGGTGACTTGATTTTGAGGACCGTGCTCATCAGTGGATCATTTATTAAGCTCCGTAGCAGAACGTGCTGCCTGGAGTTGGGCCTGGGTGGAGGTGGGTCACTGGGAATGTGACCTGGAAGGGTGCGTGCTGTCCCCGGCTCCTAGTTTGTCCCCTGTCTCTGCTTTCTGGCTGCCAGAGAGGGATACCCTTACCCTGCCTTGCCTCTGTGCCATGGCATTTCTGCCTTGAACCTGCTGACCATGAACCGAAATCATGAGCCAGAATAAACCTCAGGTATTTTGTCACAGTGATGGAATTGTCTAATACTGACATCGGTGCCTGCAATGGGGTAATTGCTGTGGCTGTACCTGACTATGTGGTTCAGAAGCTTTTGGAACTCCAATGTGGAAGTAGTTTGGAAAAGTTTGAAGATTCTGGCTAGAGAAGTCCTGGAATGTTCTGAGTAATTCTTGATCTGTCATAGTGATTGAGCAGAGCTCAGAAGACCAGAATGCTGCAGGAGAGAGAGAGTAAAGGCTGGGCACAGGGAGTTTCCGCTGGAAGCAAAGATTCCACGAACAGACTAGAGCTGGTGTGTGTTATACCCAGGTGGAAGATGTGTCCCCATTTTCCCCATAACCTTAGACTTTGTGGGAGATTGAGATTAAGGGTGATAGACTAATTAATGTTGTGGAGAAAATTTCAAAGCAGCCCAGTGTTCAGGCTGTGGGATAGCTACTACTGCCTGCTTTTAGCCAGATCCTCAGTGAATATCAGGACCCAAAAGCAGAGCTCAATAATTTGAAAAATTATGTTGGTGGTAGCAAGAAAGAAAGCGCTTATAAAGTTCGAGCAAAGAAAAGCTTGATTCCTGAAAAGATTAACATAAAAATGAAGCAAATACTTTACCTTAGGACAGTAGCAAAGATGGCTTGAAGGTGCCTCAGGAATAGCAAGGACCCACCTTTTGCAAGCTCCAGGTGCCTTCATTTGAGGAGAGAGCCTTGGGTGGCCCTCTGCTCAAAACAACTGCTTAGGGAATTGGTTCCCCAGATTCCTTGTACAGTGGTGAGCTATTCAGTCCCTTTAAAGTCTCTGTAGCCATGAAATAAAGTGGTGTAGCTCCTGCTCAAGTTGGTGGCGCACCTTGGGTCCTTGCTGTGTGTTGCTGATTTCTGAGGCACACCAAATGCAAGATCTGTGAGCTGAGGAAGGCTTCTACCAAGATTTCAGAGGGAGGTCTGGAAGACCCGAGAATGTGCTCCTCAGAGGGCAGTAGATGAATCTGTGAGAGTGAAGCTGAAGGTGCTGTGGATACCCTAGGAAATTAGAGATGCTAGGAATATGGACTGTCTGCTGATGAAAGCTACAGGCAGAGAGAGAAGCCAGCCTAAGACAGAGGGCATATGGGCAGCAATTGGCAATGTCTTCGGGTAGAGCTACCCACGCCCTTTGGAACTCACATCTGAACCGCAACTTGGCCTGAGTGACGGATTGATACAGAACTACAGGATTTAATGTTTTACCTGCTTTATTTTGGTCTTGCTTTGCTCTGTGTGTTGGAAATATTTAAATTTCATTTTGAGTTTTACAAGGACTCATAACTGAAAGTTCACTTTGAGTTTTAGAGCAGACTTTGGACTTAGACTTTTCAGAGATACTGGAACCGTAAAAACTGTGGTGACCCTTAGGGATGGGGTAAATGTAGTTTGCATGGTGAAATGGACATACTGCTTTTGGGAGCTGGGAGCAGAATGATTTGGCTTAGATCTAAAACGTTCACTGAAAGTCTCAAGTGCTTTGAAAATGATTGGCTCATGGGGCATTATACAGACCAGTGGAGTCACCCATTGCTAAGCTCCATAGCTGGGTACGCTGCGGAGGGTGGATCTGGGTCACTGGGTGTGACTGGGAGGAGGGCGCTGCTCTTCCTGGCTCCTCCCTCCTTCCTCTCTCTGCTTCCTGGCTGCCGTAGGGTGAGTGCCTTTACTCCGCCTTGCCTCTGTGCCAGGCGTTTCTGCCTTGAGCCTGCTGACCATGTACTGAAATTGTGAGCCCAAACCTCCTTTCCTTTACACTATGGGCATCAGGTATTTTGTCCCCAGCCATAGAAAGTAAGTAATACAAGGCATTAGAAACTTTTGTGCTGGTAGCCATGGATTTAGGAGAACTTCATACTACTGACCTGCTGGTTCTAGGAACATTTAAAAAATACTCTAGGGCTTTTTCTACATTATCAAGTTTCATATTTCCTAGCAGCACTGTAGCAGCAAGAAACTGAAGCTGCCCACATGGAAAGTGCTAGAACTGAATCTATAGCAAAGGTCTCATCCTATCGGTGATATTATTGGCTGAAGTCTGGAGAAGGGCTTGTCCCACTGTGTCTTGTACAGGATATGGCCTTCCTGGTTCTCAAGCGTCACATAGAACATCAAGTCAAATTCTCTTTAAGTCTTACTATGTTCAAGGCCCCACTGCTATGCTTCCAGAAGATTTTAGAATAGTTGTATGGTCAGAATCTCTATATCTTCCAAACAAAACAACAACAGCAACAAGAAAACAAAGCAGAAAGCCTCTGGCGAAGCAATTTGAGGATAAGATATTTTCAATCCAACTACCAAGTTACCTTTGGCTTGTGATAAACTGAATAATCCAAGTCATTAACCCAGGAGAGGGCATCTTTGAAGGGCAGGCTTTTCTTCTCTTGAAAAGCTTTGGGAAGAATTTAAATGAATTCTTGTCTGACAGGAATTTATAAACTGTGATTACTTTCAGTCAGAGCAAATTATCTGATGCTTTAGTGTGACTGCAAGAAGCTTGGGGATTCGGTAGGGCAGCCTTCGCTGATTACAAATTTATGCAAGTATATGAGCCCATGTGTGTGTGCGCGCGCGTGTGCGTGTGTGTGCGCGCGTGTGTGTGTGCGCATGCACATGTGCATGTAGTTTCAGAATGTGTGTATTTGTCAGAGATGGTGGTAGTCTTGTGGTCTGAGCAATGGGCAGTTTCGACTCTTCTTGTCTTCAGGATAAATGGAGATGGCTGTGGCGTGGATCTCTCTTCCCCTATTTGCCGGAGTCATTCTCATGCACAGGCAAAGCAGGTGACTGTCTCTGTGCAGGATCCCAACTCCTCCTTGGAGCGTGCTGCATCTTCCTTTCTGAACTGGACAGCTGCATGTGAAAACTGGATGAACATGTCTAGTCTTGGATATTTCTTTTAAAAGTTCTTAGGTGAACACTAGTTTAGTAATTCTAAATTGTGTTACACTTTTCTTAGGGAAAAGACATGCGGGTGAATTTGGACACATTGGAGGCATTCAGAAACGAGTCATGAAAGTGACGAAAAGTGTAATTGAAGTAAGGAGTGACAAAAAAGGGATAAAAGCCGTGCAATGAAGACCTTCACCAACAACAGATGTGGGAGCGCAGAGGAGAAGAATGACCCAGTGCTGTGGAAGAGAGGGCCGATCGGAGGCTTAACCTCTTTTTGGGTCATGGGCAATTGTGGCAGATGGACAACTGGTGGTCAGCTTGTAACACCAGGCTGAACTGAACCAGCGTGGTGCTAGGTGTGGGAGGCCTGCCTGAGGACTGTTGTTGGCAGTGTAAAAGGCAGAACTGGAGAAGAAGTTAGGCTTTTGGGAGCTGACAGAAGTGGTTGGAGCCTGCTGGGAGCAGAGAGAAGCTGTAGTGAGCTGTTGGTTCTCTTGCGGGAGCATGTCATGCTGGCTTTCCTGATGACCTCGGCTGTTCTCATCCGCCCAGGAGCTCGAGACCTTGTCGCCGAGAATGGCTTCAGTTCCCTTTGAGGGAGCTCTGGTCCTCACTTGGAGCACTGCTTGCTGGCTCCGGAGGGGAAGATGGTGCCCTGCTCAGTCTCCTGGAGAAGCTTGCTGCATTGGCTTTCCTGATGGGAACTTGGCTTTCCTCATCATTGGAGGAGCTCAGGACCTCACTGTTGGTGAGGATGGCTGTGGTACTTTTCGGCGGATCTCTGGTCCTTACTTTGAGCATTGCTTCCTGGCTCCAGCACAGATCCCTCAGCCGCCTAGCACAAACCCTTTGTCCCGCTGGCACAGACTTTCTAGCCTCCACCACTGACCTTTGGGTCTTCCCAGTGCAGCTCTTGAAATAGACCTGTGTGAGACATTGTTGTGGGCTAAAGACCTCTAGCTGGACTCATGGGAGACATTGTTATGGGCTCTAGGTCTTCAGCTGGACTCATGCAAGACATTGCCATGGGATCCAACACTCACTGGATTCTTTGGTCTTTAAATGTGTGGACAGATTTCCTGCATTCTTTGTATATGATTCTTTGGGTGACTAGTATAAATAATCTTATAAAATATGTGTCCTGTATTGTATTATTCCCCTTGCAAAAGCCGGAAACTAAAACAACAATATATGAATCCAGTGAGATCTCTGAACTGTCTCCAGGAAGAATGTCCTGGCTTGCCCACTGGACATGCTGAGCTGGCTCTTTCTTTTTCCTTAGTCTCCAAACATGTGGAGCTGGCGTTAAAATCTAGACTTGCCAAATCTTTCAAGAGAAGTTATAAATACATATTTTATTACTAATTTTCCCATAGCAAACCTGTATCGACCCAATTAAATAGTTCTTTGGGCCAAGTACAACTATAAAGAAGGGTAATCTGGAGCCATTTATAGGAAAATGGGTGCACCTTGAGACCATAATGCTAAATGAATCTATCAGATCCTCAAGCTTAAACGTGACATGGTTTCTCTTACACGAGAAACCCCAAATGTAAACACAGGCAAAATAAAGGGTAGATAACAGGAAATAGGGAGACAGACCTTCTGAAAAAGGGGAGGGAACCAAGAGATGGGGGAGGGGAGGGAAAGGCGGGGGAAGGAGCTGAAAACAGCATTACAGTGTTGCACACACAGGTCCCAGCTCCCCGTGAGGAGCGCCATCACCACGCACCGCTTACGCAGACGAATCAGAAGCAAAACTTGAAGGAAAGGAGCTCTGATGATGGCTGGGTGGAATGGCTGACGTATGTGAGAAGAGAGCTTGGCTGACCTGTCTGGAGCCCATGCCAGTGATGGGGCGGCAGGGAACATATGTGTGTTCCTGATCTCCTGCAGTCTGTAGTTTTCTTGGGCAAATAATATCCGCAAACCAAATAGAAAAATAGAAATTATTATAAGCAGGTGAAGGCTTCAAGGGCATCATGAGGGAAGAGTGTGCGAGGGGACAGCCTGGTCTGAGGGGGCAGGGGAGGCCGTCTGAGAAAGGCGTTAAACTGAGACCTGACGCAGACATAGAGCATTGGCAGGGAGAGAGAGGGAGGAACATTCTAGGCATTCAGAATAGTCAGGAATGATCAGAGATCCAGAAGTAGCTTGAAAAATTAGTGTCCAGTTACTTCATTTTACAGGTAAAAATAAAGCCAAACCCCAAAGCTAAAGTCTAGATAATAAGACTTCCTAGAGAATTTAGTATGTGATTTTAATATGCTGGTATTGATTGTAAATAATTATGCACTTAGCTGAATTCTTACAACGCACAAACACACACACACACACACACACACACACACACACACACAATGTCTGCATAGTAATGACAGCCTGGTTTCTTTTTCAACTATTCAACTTACATTTTAAAAATAGCTATTGAAGGCAAATCCTGTGGGACATGCAAAAGACTGTCTGCCTTGAGGAGTTTCAATTGTAAGAGGTTGGGAAGATGTGGCCACTTCTGCCTCTCCACACTCCACCCACTCCCTGCTAACTGTGGGTGACCTCATGAACTCTCCCTACCATCACTCTGTTCTCGTAACTTGTCCTTGGGTGCATCCTTTTCCCACCCTCTTCTTCCTGCAGCCTCAGAAGGGCTTATTAGCAGGGCTTTACTGTCTCTGCCCTTAGTTCTGTTCCACAGAGGCACCCTCGCCATTGTGCTAGCTGTTTCTTTTGGTATGGGTCTCTGCATCGCCAAATACTGGGCTTCTACCCCTGCTTCTGGTCTCCTCAGGTTTGGATGTCTGTGACATTTTAGTATATCAGAAAGCTCTGGTTTATAGTAAACAGTCATATTATTATAATTCTGCAGTTTTGTCACCGTTTACCCAAGGATGCACTGTCACCACATGCCCCCATGACTGTTGCTCCTGATGTGTCAATGTTGCTGGACTAAGAAAGCCTCACAAATTAATGAAGCATGCTCATTGCACATCAGATGGATCATGGAGACTCGGTCTGGGTACCAACCGTGCTCCTTCATGCATTCCTCACTGGCCCTCTTCACTGCTCTGTTTTCTGGCCACCGTGAACTAACAGCTTTGCTTCACTGTGTTCTTCTGTCAGGAAGTTTCTGCTTGGAGGCAAATTCAAGCCTCTCCCCCTTTGCACTGTGGGTGTCTGGTGTCCTGTCTCAGCAATAAGAAAGCTGATGAGTACAGCCGCTTTCTTATATATTTCTCATTTTATCTGGATGTTAATAGTGATTGAGCCTATGTAAAAATAATTGTTAGGAGCACTCTCTTGCTTTAATATGGACAAATTGCTTAGTGCTTGTTGCAGAACTTTTGTACAGTACTCCCTTCATGTTTCTTCTCCAGGAACCCAGCGTTTCCTAAATCCTCCACCAGCCTCTCTCTTTGCTTACTCTTTCGTCGGGTTGATGTAAATCCTCTGAGTTTTTTCTTTGCATTTTTTTAAATAGAACCTAAACATTTGAGCCCTGCCACATCAGAGAATGTCTTTAATTCTGTAACAAATGACTTATTTTTCACGCAAGAGGGTAGAATGAAGGTTTAAATAGTTTTCCTCCAGCACGGTGCAGGCATCTCCCAGGCTTTTCAGTATTTTTGGATGTAGATAAGCCTGATGTCATTTGGGTTCCTGATATTATTTCTCCTCTCTTGAAAAGCTCATCTGGAGGTTTTAGCCGGGAAGCACAGCTACTGGTATACCCTTGACCAAGATGACCCCCTCTGTCGGGGTGGTTGTGCCCTGTGACCAAGCGCTCAACTTTGGGAGGGACAGCATGGAGCCGGGAGGGAGGAAGGGGACCCCTGACCAGGCAGCCAGATCAGCAGAACGAACCCTGGTGATCGGTGGGGTGACAGGTGTCACAGCCAGACTGCCCTCACACCTATGCTTGGAAACTTTTAGAATCCCTTTTAGGGGATCTGAAATTTTACGATGATGAGCTTTTTGCCTCATTCTTCTGTGAGCTTTTTCTGTCTGGATACTCAGGTACTTTTGTTCTGGAAACTTAAAAATTATCTAGCTGATTATTCCTTTCCTTATATTTTTATTCCTTTTGGTCGTTTCTAAAACTGCTGTTGTTTTGGCTTCTCTACTGATCCTGGAACCTGTGGGCCGCTTATCATTTCTTTTCACAAATTGTTCACTTCCTGGAACCTTTCTTTGACTTAATTTCCCAGCCCTTCTCATGAGTTAAGCAAAATCAGTGGACTTCTTGTTTCTTGTTTACTTCTGAGACTCCTTCGTGATACTCACTGTGCCTTTTATAAAGAATGCTGCATTATGAACCCAGATTGGATGGCACGTTCATCTTTCTGTGATGAAAATGCAAGTGATACGCTGAGTGTAAATTGGTGTTTCTGTGGGCGCATTAGCTTTTCCAGAGAACTGTCGGATCTCCTTGGAGGACAGCGGCAGGGTGGAGTATGAAGGGGCGGGGAGAAGGTGTGCACTGCACAGCTGGGTGCTGCCGTGATGGGGTCACAATGCGCATGGAAACTCAGGTGTCTCGCTGTTACACTCCATCCCATTGCTCTGCCACATCCGATGCTTTTGAGACCAGAGAACCCTTTTGTTAAATTTTTCCGAAAGACACAGTCCTGGTGTACTGTGGGGTCAGCCACTTTGCTGTGTGGGTCTAGGGAAAGGCTTTCCAGGTCTAAATTGTTCCGTTTACTTTTAAATAACCATGCTGTTTTACCCTAAGATTCACCTCGTCTTCCTACTACCTGCTGCCTTTGGGTGCTGAACTCCTCGGGGATCCTGCAGAATGAATTAGTTTGCTTCTTGTTGGTTTGCTAATCTGTGCTGTTCTCAGAACACAGCGTATCATAATCTAGGTAAGGGACCGTTTGTTCTGTTTTCCAAAATTCCTTTCTTGTGCTCTTAATGTTAACAACAAAACATTAACAGTATTTACCAATAACACGTGATTAGAGAAGGGAAGGGTGCAAGTGTGTATTACTTGTCTGAGATTTTTAACAGGATATCTTCCTGTTTCTTGATCTCATTCCCTCTTCACTATTCAGCATCTGTGTTAGCTTTCTATTCCTGTGATGAAATACCCAAGAGAATCAACTTATAAGGAGGAAAAGTTTCAGTCCAGGGTCCCTTGCTCTCCTGGCCCTTGGGCCTGTGGTGAAGCATCACAACATAGTTGGGAGCATGTGGTGGTAGGAAGCAAAGTGGTAAGTAGGAAGGGGCCGAGGTCTCAATACTCCTATAAGGACACATGCCTAGTGACCTAGGTTCCTTCTGCTAGGCCTTCCCTCCTAAAGGGTCGGCCACTTCCAATAGCACTAGAGATTGAAGACTATGCCTGTAACACATGTTCTCTGGGGTCATTCAAGGTCAAAATGGTAGCAGGACCTTAATTCATCTATTTTAATTTTCTTATCTTAGTGCATAGTTTCTTTCTATTATGTTATATGTTATTTCAAGTCTCTCTACACTGGCTCCTTCCTCATGGCCTGCAAACATATTTCAGTCTCCTGTTCTGAACTCTAAATAAAATAGTTATCCTTTGCCCATTCTTTTTTCTTTCAGATTTCTCCCTCCTATGTTTCACCACTAAAGAGTAGTTTAATGTTGCTGTTTCTAGTGTTGTTTAATCCACACCGCCGTCACCATCTCCTTTATCACCACTGCTCTTTGAAAGGTTGCCTGTTCTCTAGTCTAATGATTTTGCAGTCTTTCTCTTCATCCTCACACCCCATCACTCTGGATTCCTGGTCCTTCCTGTGGCCTTCAGAACCAGCTGTCATCCTCCTCTGGCTACAGATGCTCATGAGCTTGTTTCATCTGCAAGCTTCTTCATCAGCTGAAGTACATGCATCCTGCTTCCTGCCTGCCCAAGGCTCCAGCCATAGGAACAGTTACTGCCTTTTATGTGGGAAATCCCAGATCTGCAAGAAAGCCCAACTTTCTCACTACATGCAGCTTCTGCACTTAGCAGTGCTTGTGGGAGATGTTCACACAAAGGCTTTGCTGAAGCCTTGAATTCACACATCGAAAACCAAATAAATTTTCTCTCCCTCAGCCCGTTCTTCTTCCTGTGTTCTTGATTTTGTTAACAGTGTCATTATCCTCGGATTCATTCAAGTTAAAATGCTTAGGGCCATTTCTTTGCCACTACTTTTTCTCACCCAAGAATCTAATTAGGTACAGTCTTTATAGTGTCTCAGAACCTGCCCAGACCTTGGGTTTTTGTCACTGCTGTTTTTGTTCTGAACCTCATCACCTCTTGCTTGAGTTAATGCAAAACATTGTAATTGCTCTTCCTGCCTCTTTTTTCTCTTCCTGCCAGTTTATGTTCCATAGCAGTGATTCCCAAAGGTAGATCTAGAAATATCAAAATGAATTGAGATTTTGAGAATTTGTGCGTTTCTGGCGACCAGCACCTAGGGATTGTGATCAATTAGATTTGGGTGAGATGAAGGAATTCAGATTTTGAAACCTGCTTCACAGTGAATAAAACCCATTTAGAACGGTATTTACTATATGAGACATTTATATGATTTTAACACAAAGAAGCACAAAAGATACATATATATATTCCTTTTTCCGTTTTTGGCTAAATGTGGACTAGGATAATTACCAAGTCAATATATTTATATACAGGTAAAGAGAAAAGGAGGGCTTCAAGAAAAGAGATAATTTATTTCTTTGGAAAATTCAAAAGTAAAATGGTAGAGCAGCAGCATGACTTTATTATGAATGGAGAAATGTTTTATTGTTATCTGTAGTTTTCTGTATAAAGCAGTTTTGAAACTCCCCGGATGGCTCTGATACACATCCTGGCCTGGGTTCTGTGACACTGTGTTCAGCGATCTGCAGAAGATGAAGATGTGACCACAGTGCATCTCTGTTCCAAAGCCTTCTGTAGCTCTCCTCTGCCGCAGACTCCGCTTCCTGAGCGTGGTGTTCCAGATCCCGGCCTGCCTTTCTAGTCCTGCTTTCTGCCACTTGCTGTTCACTCCCTTGCAGTGCCGGAAAACTCCGCTCTTCACTGAAGCTGCAGTGTGCTCTCCATTCTTGTTTTACTCTGTCTTTTGCTTACACGTTGTCTAAATGCAGACTAGGATAATTACCAATTTCTTCCGTGTTTACCTGACTCTCCAGCATGTGCTCACTGAAGTATTGTTTACCCCTCGAGAGCTATCCTAGGATCGCTTGTCACGCTCCTCAGTCTGAAAGCCTTCTTTTCCACAGAAAGTCATGTTTCTTTCTTTTGTGACACTTGCAATATTGTAACATGAGCCGTTACCATTCCCTCTGTGCTTATCATCCTCCCTTCTCCCTAGATCTTCAGCTGCTTCAAGGCAAGGCCCGTCACACTCTCTTGCTGCTTGTATCAGTATTGATTTAATATTTATGAGCCTGTGTCCTACACAAGGCATGGTGCTAGATCCCAAGGAGGGTGTGTGTGAGGGAAGCAGAGTTCCGTCCACACTGGCAGGCGCTCATGCCTTCTGCTCCCAGCGAGCTTTAAGTTCTCTATGGGAAGAGGCAACAAGAAGCCCTTAGCCCAACATGCTCTTTAGTTTTAATATTCCAGTGGGACTGATACGGCTAACTTAAAGATGAGTTGTCTTTTGAATGCCTGTGTAAATTGCGATCAAGGAGATGGATTGAGACGGAGGCTTCTTGAATTAATGACTAGATCGCAGTAGTGAGACCTCAGAGATTTGGGGTCTCAGAGGGTCCATCTTAAAGCAATCAATAATCTACTTTGACCACAGGTTGGAGTAAATGGGCAGAGACAGTGGAAAATTAGCTTGAGAAAGGGGCTGGCGACCCAGCCCAGTGGGCCTGAATGCTAGGCTGTATGGAAACTGGGCTTTATTTGGATGGAACATACTGCAGTTTGTGTCATGTAGTTATGTGCCTGCATGGCCAGGCTCTGTCTAAAGTGGTACCATGTGTGATGTCAGCAAAGGAAGTTGGGAGAGTAATTAGGAGGAAATCATGGGCAAATCCAACACAGATGACCCAAGCTTGGACCAGTGGGATAGTGGAAGCAAACTGGAGAAGAGGGCCAGGCATGATTAGTCTTCTAGGGCAGGGTTTATCCAATTGTACTTCATTGCTATGGACCCTAGAACTACCTGGAATTAGAGGAAGAGGGTGTTGGCTCTTGAGAAACACTCAGAGTTCAGCCTGCATCTGACTAGGAAGATGATGACTCCAATACTATAAAGAAGAACATTGGGGAGAGGATGGAGTTTTGGGTACAGTAGTGAATTGAGCAACATCCTTCCAAAAGGCACATCTAAGTCCTAACCCAGTACCTTTGCAGACATACTTAAGGCAAAGTACTCAGAATGAGCTCATCCTGGATTTAGTGTGGCTCTGGGATTGAATGGCTGGTGGTGTCTTTATGAGAGAAAGGAGGGAATTCAGCAGCGGGCCACAGGGGGCAGAGTGAGCGAAGTGGAGGGGAGGTTGGTGTTAGAGAGCGGCAAAGCCAAGATGCCAGAGACTTCTCGCACCAACAGAAGCCGGGAGAGAGGTAGGGAAGGGGCAGATTCTCTCTGATTACAGGATGAAACAACCTGGTCCACACATTAATTTTATAATTTTGGTTTAGAGCTGTGAAAGGATAAAGTTCTGTTGTGTTCGGCCACCAAGGTTGTGATGATTTGTTAAAATAACACTGGGACACTAATTCGGTTATGTGCAGATTTTAAAACAGAGGTCAATAATTTGACAATCAGCTCTAGTTTTTACTGAGACTTTGTACCATTCCCCAGGAAGATTCATCATGCTGGTCCTTCACAGACAGTGGGATGGTGGTAGCTGGGACGGGGTTGGGGGCGATGAGGCAGGAGGAGCGGATTTGCTCCCTAACAGGGAAAACTGTTGCAGAAGCCAGGAGCAACCAGTGGTTGAGAATTTGCTGTGTTTCTGTTTTGTGACCAACACTGTGGTGGGTGCTGGAAAGAAGACAAGATTAAAACAGACGAGAGATAGATGGGAAGTAGGGAGAAGTTCAAGTACTTCCCCAAACGACCTATTCTATTGTTTTAAAATTTTTGTTTTATTTATACTGCTCGTTGATTGGAAGTCCTTGAAAACAAAGTTTTGTGTTGCTTATTTCCTTCTTTTAAAAATCTTTTTGGTCTCCATCTTATATTCTGAGTAGCTACTTTGAAAATAATGAACACAGTGTATCGATTCTTGTCATTCTCTTTTTATTTTGTTATGAAACTTTATTTTTTAAAATAAATAAGATCATTTTAAATGAACTCTTGAGTGCTTGCAATCTAATAATTAAAACAAAACCATTTAGTTAAATTTATCAGTAATTATTGGTACAGGATGTAAGGGATAGTGACCTGGATCAGGAAGGTTGGTTGTTTTCAAAAATTAATTAGATACTTGAAATTCTAAGAAACATCACCAAATTTGAGATTCTGTGGCACAGTCCCTCAGCAGGATGTGTCCCTTGGCCCTTTAAAGTCAGTCACTCCGTGGCTTGAGGCCTGATACGTGCTGATTTAACAGTAGAGTCCTGCAATTTGTAGGCCGAGAAACCATCCTATCCTTTCCTTTCCTACTTCTTCCCTAGGAAGATGCTTTGCATCTGCAGAATCAGCAGGGAGTGGAAGCACTATCACCCCGTGGTAATGGGAACTGAATAAATTCAGGGACTGTCTTATGTAAATAGTTTGGTGAGTTCCCTGTTCACCTGGCTTTTTGTATCAGTCTGCTCTCCTTTTTCTTGCACTGCTGAGACTTGGCAGGTGTGAGTGTCACAGTCTTCTGTAGTGGGAACGTGCCCTGGACAAGCACTCCAAGGCCATCTCTATAGCCTGGAGAGGACCAAGGGCCCTTGTCTGCTGACCCCATAAACACTTGACAGCATTACTGCTAAGACAAAGAGGACTTCACATTCATTTCTGCGTACTTTGGGCAAAGCTGCGGCTAGCTGGTTGTCATCTTCTCAGGAGGCTGGTGAGGCGACCTAAGTCTGAGGAGTTAGAGAGTGCAATGGACTTAGGGCACAAGGGTGGGACGAGTGACCTGTCCACTTCCCATTGCTCCTGTGGCTTTCCCCAGGCATCTGTCTTGTTATCATCCATGCAGAACACAGCATAACACCCTCTGAGCCAGAGGGTTAGAAGGCGACCTCGTGTCCAGCTCTGTGGTAGGACAAGTGCTGTCCACAGAGAGTGTAGGAACTAAGCGGTGGCGCTGGTGGCTCCCAGCACTAACGGGACATCGGTCAGGTCTCCATACACGTTTTTCCAGCCAAAGAAAAGGTAATTACTTGTGAGGCAGGTCTTGAGGCAACCGGGAGTCCCTTTATTCCTGCTAATCTCTTGTTCTGGACTTATTTTCTGTAGTGTGCAAAACACTTAATCCCCAGATCCTCCTTGTTTTTGAAGGAAAAAAAGAAACTGAGGTTGGTTAAGGCATCTGAGTGAGCTCAGGGTATTGAAGCAAGAGAACCGAGGACACACTTTCTGCTAGCTGGATCCTGATGCTGTGTGCAGGATTTGTGCATCTATTTCCCTTGCACAATTCCATAAAGGCAGACATCAATATGGAGGTCAGAGAGTTTGGGGCAGGAAGCAGTTCCCTCCCTGAGAGTAGGGGCCTTCCCAGTGCAAAGAAGGAATTCCTATTCATCCCTTTATTTAGATTTGAGGAAGTGAATGAGGGTGAGGTCCTTGGGAAGGGAGGAGACAATCTGTGAGTCCTTCCGAGATTCTTCCCTGGCAATCAGAGCAGAAAGATAAAGGGTAGATGTATTCATTTGCTCAAGTGGTCATAACGAAGTACCACAGACCAGGTAGATTAAACCATAGAAACTTACTTTCTCAAACGTTTGGAAGTGGGAAGTTCCCAATCTGAGTGTTGGCAGATTTGCCTCCTTCTTGGGGCCTCTCTCCTGGGCCTGTGGGGGGCTGTCTCCCTGTGTCTGCATAATTGCCCATCTGTGTTTCTCCTCTAACTTCCTCTCATAATATCACCAGTCATACTGATTGGGGCCCACTAGAATGATCTTTATCAACCTAATCGCTTCCTTAAAAACCTTATCTCCAAACAGAGTCACATTCAGAGGTCCTTGGGATTAGTACTTCAGTTTTTTTTTTTTGTTTGAGGGAGGCTAGGAAGCAATTCTCCCCACAACAGAAGGGAATTAGAGTATTCTACAAATCCAGGTGCAGTATTAACTACTGAGAAACCCTGACTGCCTTTTGGGCTTCTCTGAGAATGGATTGGGGCCACTGGGGCTTTCCTTTCGAGCTGGGTGAGTGGGCTTGTGCGTTGGAGAGGCTTGGATGAGCTAAATGAGAACTGGCAGAATTGAAGTGGTTGTCCCATCTAGAACTTTAGTGCTCAAGTTGTGCGCCCAACTACTTGCAGAATACATGTTACTACTGATGGCCTGAGAAGGAGGGTACAGTTCGTGGTTCCTGATTAGGCTAATTTGAGGTCCTTGGCAGTAGCATCTTATTGAGGATTACCCTTTACAACTCATCAAAATGTGTTTTTTTGGAGGCAAGGGATTATCTACCTACATATTAAAAAGAATAATTGTAATAGTGTTCATTTTCTCTAAAAAATCAAACTCTTGCTCTAGAAGTCAGGTTTTCAAAACATACAGGATATATTCAGGGCTTAATTCTGTATACTTTTCTAATACAGCTCTTGTCTGAATGACGTGTTCCCAGATAACTGAGCAAAAAAGCAGTGAATGAACTTCAACTCAGGCAAGTGGTAACAATCTAGGATGACAGCAGATCCTCCCAGCTGAGAGATTTTGCTGAATAAAGCGGTCTGAATCCTTCAGGGCTCCTGATTTTGCTTGCAGTTCCCTTGCCAGTATGCAAACATGGTTGTTTTCTGATGACTTCCTGTGGATACTTTTTGATGACTCCCACTGGGCCACTTTTGTGAACTGAGGTGTACATGGCACCCCCTTTACACCATCTGCTCCTCTCTGTGCTTTGAAGGTGAAAACCAGAGTGGAGTGGTGCTTCCCCTTTTCTCTTTCAACTCTGAAATTCTCTTACTGAGGGAGTTGTGCATTTGAGGGTGCATGTGTCTCACAAAAGGCTGCCTTGTTTAGGTGCACTAAAAATGAAAGTGGGTGGGACACAGGATAGGGGAGGCTGTGCCTTCCTGTTTGGTTTTGCGATGGTATTTTATGTGCAGGGATAGAAACCAGTGCTTCAGAGTACTGCAGTTTCTGACTTCTTGACATCAGCTGTTTTGATAGAGGTTCATTATCACAGGGCTGGAGGTCAAGAATGACACATCTTAAGCTTCGGGCAATGTAATACTAGGAGTTACAGTGTAAGCTGGCCACACGCTGGGGGTGGTCTAATCTCACTTTTGCTTTAAATATGAAGAATATTAATTAAGATTGTATGTAGGGATTGACCAAACCCTTAGGGGAGAAAAACTATTTAATGGATTTTTGTTTTCTTGCTACTGCTACTGATTCTGAAAGAAGGATTTGTATAATTAATTGGTTCCTTGTGGAGTAGCTCTTCTACTTCCCCTTCAGTTGCTGTTCTTAGGATGAAGTTGTATGTAAAAAATCAAGACTTTTCACACTGTAAATCCTCAACAATGACCTAGTGAATTCAGGATATAAAATGAATACAAGGATAAACAAAATATTACCTACACTTGACGAAATGTTATTCAGGCATGAAAAGGAAGGGAATTCTGATGCAGTGCTACAACATGGGTTAACCTTGAAACTGTTGTACAGAGTGACATAAGCCAGATGCAAAGGACAAGGGTTATGTGATTCTACTTACACGAAGCAACCAAAGCAGACAAACCAGAGGCAGAAAGCAGAACGGGGTCATCAGAGCCAGGGGGCAGGTGAAGTGGGGAGTTAGTGTTCAGTGGGAACAGAATCTATGTTTAGGGTGCTGAAAATAGCCTGGAGATGGATAGTGGTGACAGTTACAGAACATTGTGAATGTACTGAGTGTGCCACTGAACTGCATACTTTAGAATGGTTAAAACTGTAAAGCTTTTATAATGTATATTTTTCATAATAAAAAAGGTCTTAAAATTGATTCTAATGTAGAAGGTTATATGAGACATACAAATTCAAAAATATAAGAACTGAGCTTTTTATACTTAGAGATACATCTCCTAAGCTTATAAAGCTGCCTGTGGACATTTTCTCTGTGGATCTGCTACTAATCGACAGTAGAGAAAACCTTGCCTCCAGGGTGTTGCCAGGACTGTAGCCTCAGACAGGAGTGTCCCAATTCTCACTCAGCTTTGTGTTAGGAGAAATAATACTATTTATGGAAAGTATCTCAAAGGATATAGTCCATTAATTTTTCCAGAAATAATAATTTTAAATCCTGGGGTCAAATCAGATGGTCAGATTGCTGCATACCTGGCCCCCACTCCCCCTTTTCCTGGCTAAATCACATCAGTGAATTGTACTTTGGCATCTGTCTCTCGTGAGGCAGAATGCCTTCTGGTGGGACCTCAGTTTTTTCTCTTAGTGACTTAGCTAATTGAATGAGGCCCACCCACATGATGAAAGAGGATCTGTTTTACTCAGTCTGCTGATTTAAATGTTAATCACATTAAAAAAAATATCTTCACCACAACAGCTGAACTGATATTTGAGTAAACAACTGGGAAACATCGCCTTGCCAAGTTGACACATAAAATTAACCACCGCGGATAGGGATACATCCATAATGGACTTTCTAAAAAATTGGGCTTGTTATCTTTTTTATATTTGCTTATTTGAGTGCAGGTAGGGAAAGGGTCCAAGTCCCTCCCACCTCTTCATCGAGGGCCAAGTCTCATGCTGTCATTATGTCATCAGCTGGTAGGGCTGTCTTCCAAATCATGTTGGTTAAATCGCATAGAGTCTGCATTGTGGATGTGTTGAATGTGTGAATGTGTGAATGCCATGGCCTGCCAAATCCCCTATATAAGTCAGTGCTACCAAGAGTTCTGCCAGCCCTTTGGTTAACAGCCATTTTTGTGGAGGGATGTGATGAGGTGTATGATTTCACCAATTATTACCATTCCAATTGGACTGAGCCCAGGTGTGTGTTCATAAAACGTTAGCTCACTCACCTCTGTAGCGCTAACGGCTCCATCTTGACTTCATTCCAGGGATTTCATGCCTTGCTACTGTTCAGTTGATCAGTGTTGTGGTTCTATCCGGAAAGGTCTTCAGCGATCAGGAGAGCTGCTTCTAGCAGGAAACAGTCTAGGTGTTTGAGAGTGATGCTCGTCGGCCACGGTAGCTCTTGCCTTGTCTTGTTTTGCTAGGCTGAGAACGTGGGGTCCAAACTCACGGTTTCCGAGTGGAGCCTGACAACTGCACTCTTTCTTAAGGTAAGAATTGCAGCTGCTATGGACACTGTTCGGATTCTCAGTGGGGAGCTCAGGGTATGTGGTTGGGGATCCATGTGGACTTTTGAGCGTTAGGAGTGGGTCCTTTCATCATCTTCTGAGCAGTTTGCTAGTTTTCTGTCTCCTTATAACCCCCGCTGCTCATGGTGATACTAGGATTTGGAAGTCTGGCTTGGGTTTACTAGGTTTCTGGTGAACCCAAGGAGGGAGCCTCCATGCCTAGGAAATGGTTAGCGGATGAAAGGCTTCTCTGCTTACCACAACAGAGGGAACCCACCCAGGGTAACCTTCCCATTGCCTGGGGTGAAGGTATGTGGGAGTGGGGTTGACACTCAAAGGTGTATCAGATAAAATACATTGCTGACTGTACTTTGTACATACGGACACTAATTATTGTGTGCTTGTAATTAGAAGATGCTTAAATGTTAAGGCTTAGAAAATATTTATTCATCCAAAACAGGGTAAGAGTATTTCCCAAACAAAGAGATGGCAGTGTAGACATGGGCACAGGTAAAGTTGTGTTTCAGCCATGATGGCTTTTTCCTTCATACATTTCACCTTTTGACTTTAGGTGTAGTACTTAATGCAGAGGTTGACCAGATTAGACTGTTAGGTCTGTCTTCATTTTCCCAGGTGAAGAAAAAGTCAGATCCTAGGTCTGGTTTGCCAAGGTCATGCTGCACATGCCAAGGAGTACTTCCATGAGGCTTTGGGAACTGACCCTGTCAGCTGAGTAATCCTCTTTCCCTCCCGGCTAGCAGGGCTGTTAGCTCTCAGCCCTGAGGCTCTGCCTTGTGAGCAGACCTCCCACCTTGCACCTGTGGAGAGCAGGGAACAAACACCCAAAGGAAACTGTGTGCTGTTATGAGCTGATGGGGCTATGGCCACGTTTACATTCCTTTTTCTTGTCGAAAGAGCAAATTGAAGTATTATTTATTATCTTCCATGTTTGTTAATGATCATTATATGTTTCAAGACAAAGAGGAATTCTATAAAATACCTACTCAGATGCCTTACTCTTTGCCTTTATAAATGGATGACATTGTACTACCCTAATTAGGGCAAGAAAACGAGTAGGAATCTGTATGTTATCATCACTTCTCTCCCTAGGGCATATTGGGGGGTATGTGAGCCATCGCTTCAGTTTAAGAGTCTGCTATTAACAAACCTAAAGTCCATGAAGATCAGAAAGGTGACCAAGCAGATGTGAGACAAATAGAGTGCAGGGGGCCATCGTCTGTGGCAAGGAGCTTCAGTTTGTTGTTGGTAAAAGTATTAATCACGCTGCCGCACTTATAACGTAACGATTGTGGTGACAATAATAACAATGGGGACAAAAATCACAATTATAATATTAGCCATCACCATCGTTGGCAACCAGTATTTATTGGCCCCTACTTTCTGCCAAGTACCAGACTAGGCGTTATAAGCGTGTATAGGTGTGTCTCTTTTAATCTGCATGCATTCCTGGCAGGAGGGTCCTATTACTGCCTGACTTTTACAGTTGAGGAAACTGAGGTTTTAACAGATGAGATCAGTTGCCCAAAGTTAGCCGGTCAAGCCAAAAAGGAGCAGAACGGAGATATAACCCACGGAGATACAACCCACAGCAAGGTCCAGCCGCGTGCAGATGTTTACACCACATAACTGGACCCCGGTTAATTCTTGCCGGCTCCCTTGATTCTTACTTGGCTTGTTCATGCCGTGAAGCTGTTGACCAATGCCAGTGTACAGTAACTAAGACGTGTGGAAGAAGCTGCTTCTGCAGAGGCCATACTTGTCATTTATGGCCCTACATTCTACACAGACCTGAAGGAGCAAGATCTTCATTTCCGCCGCGGTTCCCCACAGAGACCTACCTTAGCATGACCTTGGTGCAGCGATCTTGCCTCCTTCTCCCCAGGTTTGGACATTAACTGGCCTTGCCTTTCTACACGTTGGTGTGTTGACTTCAGAGCCCTCTCTGGCCCTGGGTGACTGAGATGAGACCTGGGAAGCCCCATGCAGTGGCTGGCAAACTTGTTGGTAGCTGCACAAGCGTCCTGCTTTCACATACGTGTGTTTGCATTTTAAATGCTGGGGATAACAAAGCCTCGTCTGTGTAGGGCAATCTATTAGTTATATGTTGCATAACAAACCACCCCACATTAATGGCCTACAACAGCCATTTTATTTGCTTATGGTTCCGTGGGGCAGCCATCTGGGCTGGGTTCAGCGGAGGGATCCTTTAGGTGTCTCACCTGGGCTCACTTGTGCCACTGCTCTTGGCCAGTGCCCAGGAGCTGTTTGGTCTAGGGGACCTTGGTAGGCAAGCCTCTCAGTCCCATAGTCTCATTCTCTGGGAGGCCAACTTGAACTCCTTCCCAGGGCAAAACTGTCAACAGTGCAAGAGCAGAAGCATGAGCTTGAAGCTTAGACTCAGAAATCAAACCGCCCTACTTCGGCCTTGTTGTGTTAGAAAGAGTCACATAGCCAGGCCAGATTCAAAGTAGGACCATTGGAAACAGAATTGCCTCCTAATGTGAGTAGCTACAAATAATTAATGACCATTTAACATTTATCACAAGCTCTTAACTTTGATATGAAAGCGATCTGAAATTATTTCATTTTAAAGTTATTTTATATTTAAACAGCCCCAGAGAAGGGATGATCTTAGTAGGAAGAGAAGCCTGGAAAGCAGAGCTGAGGTAACGTGCCCCAAAAAGGTGATAAAAAACACGAGAACAGCAAAATAGTATTTTTCTTCTATATGCCAAGCACTGGTTCAAGTCCTTTGCCTACCATAACTCATTTAATCATTACAAAATCATATGAATGGCTATTATTTTTATTGCTATTTTATAGGCAAGAATATCGAGGCACAGAGAGGTTAAGTAACTTCCCTCAAAGTTGTATGGCTACTCAGTGGCAGAACTGGGGTTCCACCTGGAAGGTCAGGCTCCTGCATCTGGCCATCAACCCCAGCGTACCTCAAGTGAATAGGAAGACTCTCCCTGAGTCTTCACAGAATTCTCTTTTGGATCATGTGGTTTCTTATAGAAAGGATGGGGTTAGCTCTTTGCAAAGGGTCACTAGGGCTTTCTTGGTACAATTATGTCGGCAAGAATGGATCTGTTCACACTGTAGGAGATCCTTCAAGAGATAGATACACATTGACTTTTCGGCAATCAAGATCCTCATGACCCCATGGAACAGTGATTCTCCCAGGTCCAACAGTCTCTACTGGGCTGGGGGGAGATCATTTTCTTTTGCTGTAGAGGTATCTGAAGAACGAGAATTTTGAATAATGCTCTCTGTAGCCTTTCAGGTACCCTCTTGGTTTGGGCTTTAATCAGAAAGATTCAGCCCCAAGGCAAACATGTTGTGTTTATTTTACTTTTGTTTAAGGACTACTCCAGGGAAAGGGTGGGTCAACAGCCTTCTTAGGTAGTATTTGTAGAATTAAATTCAGCCCAATCTCCAGGTAGTTCAGGTAGCTTCTCTGAAGAAAATGATGAATTTCACTGACATTTCTGAGGCCATCCTTCCCACCATGGATGAAGTGGCCCTAGTGCCCATATCTTGACAATGAGACCCCTTGAGTTTTTCCTCAGTTTGAGCACTGTAGAACATGTTTAACAGCCAGGATTAGATTTCTTACTTTGTACTTAACAGTAGAGTGGGGAAGAGACCACCAGTGTAAGACTTGAGGGAAGTCACTCAGCCTACCTAGAATCTCCTCTCCCTCAAACCCCTCTCTCCTCTCTGGGCCCCACAGCTAACGTCCTAGTGATGTTCTCCTCCTTTTGTGTGGACTCAGTTACCATGAGTCAGTGCTGCCTTGGTGCTGGAGGGGTTTCCTGTGCCACTTTCCTCCTTCAGAACTTGTGTGTTCACTCTGACGTCCACTTGAGCTAGAGTCTGACTGGAAGGTGGACGACTGGACATACACAGCCCACCAGAGATGAAAGAGTGTGGGTGGGGGAGGGGCTCGGGAGGGCCGTGCTGCTGACCTCCCCAGCTTTCTATCCAGAAACTTCTATGAAGGGCAGTTTTCCAGATAGATGAGCACCAAACCTTCGGGATATTTGCTTCATACCAGTGCAGACTCTGTTTCCCTCATAATCGTTTCCTTCGGCTGATCTTTAGGCGTTCATAGTTCTCACCTGCACTAAGTTTTTGTTCCTTACGGATGCTCACTTCCTTTCCTGCTGTTTCAAGCCCTTTCCTGCTGTTTCAAGCCCGCTGGAACTGAGTGTGCCCTCCTGGAGAAGCTGAAACCTGACCGGCAGGTCTCTACAGCAGAGCTGAGGCTGTTCTCATTCCAAACAGCACTTTACAGTTGACTGTTGGAGCTGAATAACTCAGTCTGCCTTAGATGGAATGGCTCAAGACAGACCTCAGGCAGGAAGTGTCTTCTCTTTCAGAGCCTTTGGGGTTGTTCCTTCCCCACCATAAACTTAATTGCTTCCTGTGATGTGTCTGGCGGATAGAGCTATACACCCTTACTGCCCTCCTCTTTGGTCACCCAGGACCATCAAAGCCTACGCTTTGCTTTCTGCAGGTTTGGTTGATTAGCATGTGGTCTGCCTTTGGGTTGTGCTAATATTGCCTGTTCTGGGGGACTGGGTGTCTGTTTAGCAGTATGAACAATAAGGAAAGGTACCTGGAAGAAGGATGTGAGTGTGCATGTGGAAACGTTTGCGGGGGGAGGTGAGATGAGCCGGGCCTTCTGGGACAGCAGGCAAGCAGGCTTGATTTAGTGGGCTGAGAACACCGTGGCTTTCCACAGCATGCTCACCTGCATGAGAAAATGCTTGTGTCTCTTCAATGGGAGGGTTCCCCCACCTTGTCTCCAGAGAGGATATTGCAGACATAGTATTTCCTTGATTTCTCTGCGGTGTGACTCACCCTGGCATTGCTGTATTTAATTGTTCTCCTTTTTGTTGGTTTTATGACCAGCGTTGCAGGAAGGCAGTACATGAAAGCTTGTGGAGGCTCTTCTTTTTTGTTTTTTCCTACAGCAGAGATGATTGCTTAATAACAGACATAGAGGCAGTGAAAACAAAAGGACTTCTGCTCCAGGCTGGCTCTTGGCAGGGAAGATGAGTTCTGCCACGGCTGGCTCTGGGGAAGGGCTTCAAGTGGTGAGAATGTGCACACACACAGGTGCATGGCATCTGTCCACCAGGGTCCACCCAAGGCCCCAGCCACGTCAGCCACTTTCTTATCTTCAGTGGCTCTTCATTAGCAGCTGTCATCAGCTAGCCAGCCATGTACGCCAGCCTTCCAAGTTTAACTCTCAGCGGCTCTGGACATTTTACCCTCAGAGAGTATTTCGAGGATAGAGATGAAAACTTCCTCTGTTTCTAAACATGACAAGCCCATGCGTGACTTGCTGTTTGCATCGTGGTTGCTCTCCGTATCTCACCTTTGAACACTGAGTTCTCTCTTGTTATTGGCTCTGCCCCCTTCTGTGCCTCTTTCTCAAAATGTGGTTCCTTGTGAGGATAAAAGGGGTGAAGGTTGTTACTCTGGGAGAGATCTGTGCAGCTGCCTAGTTTAGCTGCACAGATGAGGGAAGAATGAATGTATTTGGGCGGTAAGATGACCTGCAGCAAAAATCCCCAAGCCTCACTGCTCTTTTGCACTAAATACACTTCAGGTATGCTTTGATCAGGTGTGTAGTTAAGCCCTTTTTTTCTTAAGTTTGCTTTGGAGTCTTAGCGATATACCCAGATTATTGCCCAAATCACACACGGAATGAACTGGTTTAGGCACTGTCCAGTGAAACTTTAATGTGGGGAAATTATGCAGACCAGTGATGGTGACCCTTTACGAGACTGAGTGACCAAACTGCAACTCAAAACCCACTTACTTGGCACAAAGTGCCACACTGCAATTAAACCTGAATACTGAGGTTTTAGCTTAGACTAAACAACTGTTATACAACGCTCGGCTGCCAACAGAGGAGCTCTGCGTATCTGTGGCGGCCCCTGTGCCATAGGTTCGCCACCGCCGACGTGGGCGGTTCCTTGCTGTCTAGTAAATCAGTGCATTTTCTGTACTGTTTTAGGAGCACTTGACTTATAAACAATATGCTAACATATCTCTCCCAAAAGGTAATTTCTAGTTTTATGAATAATTTCTAATAAGACATGAGAAGAATGTGATACAGAAGGTAGTGGGGGAACAAGTAAGAATTAGAAAATGAGCTTTTGAGTTTGGTTACGACCCTGGAAGGGACGAGGTCCACAGCACCACGTTTTTACACTGATGTGTGTGTTTAAGGCCGGTGTTTCCCTTGGTCAGCGTGTCTGTTTACTCTAGGCCAGTCAGACGGAGACAGTGACCAAGAACACAGGTTCCATTTATGTTCCTGCGAGATTTACCTCCTGAGCGCTGTGAGCACCTTCCTGGCCATGCTCACTGTCTCAGTCCGTCTCCGTCATCACCACGAGCTGACCGGGTAGTTCTGTGGATAGCTTTCCTCCAACTGGGAGCTGAAATTCAGGCTTAAGTACAGGGTGTTAAGACATTAGGGAGGAAAATGACATTGATTTATTTGTTCTGTTCTTGGCTAGCCTGAGAAACCTGCCCCATCAGGTAATGAGCAAGCGCTCTTATCCTAACTAGTAACTTCAAGAGAACATTACTCATTCCTCATTACCATCTCCTGAGTCATCTAGGCCGGCACAGATTCACTCTCACTGAATAAGTCTGCAGGTAGCGGGAGTTTGGGGCCAAAGTTCCTGTTTAATAATATGAGCCACATAAATGTGCCTTAGACCTGGACCCATGGACTATTAAAAAGGTGAAAGATTTATACGATCTGAGGAGAAACCAGAATATGCCATGGCCTATTGTAGAGAGACATTCCACAGGTCTCATCTACGTCCACTTGAGAAATTGTATTGGCTAGTGTCATCACAAGCAGCTATCCTAATGGTCAGTGTAGAACAGTCTCATGAGTGACCAGACTCTCCTTCATGCGTACCCTTGACTACAAAGACAGAGATACAGCTATTAACATGGGTGGTGATTTGGCGGCACGTCTGGCTTGTACGTTAGTATGTTACATGTTGAACACTGCATAGACAGTGGGGATCTGGGTAAAACCCATCTAAATCTCTGTGCCTGTGGTAGTGCTGAGAGGCCTTCACACTTGACACGTGTCATCATAGCTGAGTGCTATTGAGAAGCAGCTGGAGTCATTTCCATGTCATAAATATCATCTGTCTCCTGTCATATCTCTACTCTCTGTACTATTCTAGGTCCTTTTTTATATGATTTGTATGACAAAGAGGCTACTAAATTGTCCCAGATCAATTTTAGACATCTGGATAGTTACAAGATCAATATTGATTGGCATGTATGTTCAATTCATTTCAGAGTTCAGTTAATTTTGGAATTCTTAATATCTATATTCATTATAGATTAGGGAAAATCAGGCTTGAGAAGGAGCTATATTTTGAGACGAGGTTGAAACATGCAGGATAGCTTGATATGCACAAGATGAAAAGGATATATTCAAAGCAGTACGGTGGATCAAGTTTGTGGGGTAGTAGAAAATCCTACCTCTTCTGCAAATTCTTAGCTAATCCTTCCTGGGTTTAAATAAAATCAACAGTCACTATTATAATAACTACACTGTCACCCGTCTCTATTGCCAGGCACTTGAAATACATCATTAAACAACATTGGAATTAATCCAGGGCCCTTTTGACTGTAGACTGAGCTTCTTGGGGCCAGGAATCTTGTTTTCTTCATCTTCAATTTCTAGCCTTAGGTAAAATAATTGTATTAAGCAGGTATGGGTGGAATAATTAGTAGCTGTGGAAAGAAAACAAATGGTGGTTTGTAAGTGTGGGCAGTTTGACTGCACGTCCCAAAGGGTCAGAGTGAAAGGGAGACCTGGCCCGGGTCAGGCAGCTGTCCCAGGATGCACACATGGGAGGAGGTAATGTGTGCCCTGGAGCAGGTTGGCTTTTACTGCTGACCATGATTCCTGTGTTGAAATAGGAAGGCTCGGCCCAGACAAATGCTAAGGAAACAAAACCGACTCTTTATTACTCTCCACAACATTTATAGCCACGTCCTATTCGATGCCCTTATCCTTGAGGCATCCTGACAGTCATTTTAATGATTTATTTTCCTTTTCACAACCAAAAAACAAATAAAATATTTTATCACCTTTTGGGCAGACTTGATGTCTTTCTCTTCATTTCATCACTTTCTGGGTCTATAAAATTTCCCTTACCTTTCAGTTTTTATAACTCACAGATAGGAATTCTGTTTGTCTCCTTCCTTGTGTGGGGGCTTTTTCTAAAAGCCTGGTAGGTTTTTTCTTTGACCCATATTCCCAGCTAGTTTTGCTTTTGTTGTTTTGCATATGGAGATGCAAAGGGTGGGCTGGGAGATGGGGAAAGGCAAGCAAGAAAGGCCACATGTTTGCAGTGAAACAGAGATGACAGGAAAAGGTTCTGAGTAAGAAAAATGTTTTTCCATGCTATTCTTCACTGCTTAGAGGTATAAGAAAAGTGTTTTCTTACTTTTGAAGCTATTGGTGCTGAAGAAATAATAGGTTTAGGAAGAAAATACTACTGAAATATGCTCTGTGGCTTCTTGTTGGGGCTCTACAACAACATACAGTGATCTGCGTGATGTTTCACGATTGCTCCTTTCCATTCTGACTTGCATGCTTTCAACCCAAGCTCCCTACTTTATGGCTCCCAACCTCACCGTTTTCAGCCTTCGCGTGTTTCATTCATTTCTGCCTCATTTTCCATACGCCTCCTTTATAGGAAAGTGCCACCAGCAGGATCCTCCCTCAGGCCAGTCGCTGTGAGCCGCAAAAGCTCCTGGATCACATTTGTGGCTTTGTAAGGGCAGAGCTCCTTTCCGACATGCAGTTTCAAGGCTGAGTGGATACAGCATGTGATGGTGTCAGGTTCAATGGTACAGTTTGGTCATCTGGTTCTTCCTAGTCAGATATGGATGAACATTCTCAAGGTGATCAGAGTCATCTCAGAGCGATGGTCCGGGGTTCCCGGATAACGGGTAAGACATCATTTAGGGGTGTGTTTGTGAATTGGTGGATGGCCCATCCCAAAGTGATATCATCCAGTCCACTCTGGGCCTGAAACAATCAGAAGGGAGAGGAAAGTTGGATTTGACTTCCCTCTTTGACTGGGTAAGCATCTTCTGCCTGCAGTGCTCCTGGTTCTCAGGCATTCAGACTCGAGTTACTATTTATAGCATTGTCTCACTGACTCTCAGGCCTTTGACTTAGATGGCTAGTGTCTTGTGTCTCAGGGTTGTAGATGGCAGATCCTGGAACTTCTCAGCCTCCGTAACTGCATGAGCCATATCTTGGGACAGAGTTCTTTAAATCTGATGGCTCTGTGTCTCCGTCTCTTTCTCCCCCCATCAACTGTTGCTCTAAAGAACCGTGACTAAAACACATGTGCAGAAGAATTTTGCTTGATCCAGATGTTCCCATCTCAAGATAAGGCTCCTCTGTGCACTAGCTTCTTCGAACAGCAGCACTATTATTACATTAAAAATGGTGGTTTAAAATTGCTCCAAAGATTCATATAAGCTCTCTTACAAGGTCTTGGCCATTCTGTGCCTGTGTGTTTATTATTTGAGCAAAAATCTTTAACTTCAGCTTTTACCTGGTATTGACTTCAGCTTGATGCTTTAGTCTATCATTTTTTTGACCTGTTTTTAATTTTGAAACATTGTAACTGCCTTTCCTGGCTTCATGCCATCACTGGATTTGATAAGAAGACATCTTTATTCAAATAGTTGATAAAAATGTTAAACAGAGTAAATAAAAACAGAGTTCTACATCATACTGCTAGAACGTTTAATGTTGAGGCTTGTCTATCTGAAACACTATTTGGCAGTTCACCAGTTGCCATTATTTCTGAAGGATAAAAATTTTGTGTATTGCTCAACTAAAATCCAGGTCATGCATGGAATCCTACTGATATAATAACCTGGAGCCATGTTCCAATGGAAAGATAATTTGTTACCCTAGTTATCCCATCCTAGACTTAACTATTCTTTCTTTTCAAATTGTTCACATACCATCTGCTTATTAATTTGTGCCTTCATTTGTTTATTCAAAAAGATGTTAATTTGTGAATCTTCAGTGTCTACTATAGTACTCAACACAGAAGACATGATTCCTGCCTTCAAAAAGTTTGTAGTTAAGAGAAGGGAAAAGATATATAATTATAATGTTCTTGATAATATACACAAATATGTGTTTGTGTTGCTTATGTAATAAAGATCGAGTCTTACAAACATCATATTGTAAATATAACACTTAGAAAATATCTGTCCAGATGGCTGCCTAGTGAGCTCAGGGACAAGAGAAGTAATATTGGATCTGGGTCTTACAAAATAAGGAGTTCACCATTTGGTTTACAAAAGGTGGAAGGGCATTGAAAGGAAGGAGTGACACCTTTGGTCAGCTGCCTGGACCCGGCCCTGGCATGCTGGCCAGCATAGCCCAAGACTCCAGACCTGTGGTTTCATTTAGCCATGTTGCCTACTGACTTTCTTGCTTTTCCCTCAAATATTTGACTCACAGACTTCCAAACTGTGTCTGATCTTTTAATTTGGTAAGGCATTCAGGTTAATCAAGGATCAGTCAGCAATTCACAGGATTTGTCTAGTGGCCACCTCCATCCTAGTATGACAGCCACCCGTGGACTTTAGAGCAGGTAGTAGGATAATGACTCTCAGAGAACACACATGCAGCATAGAGAATGCATACCTGAAAAACTTTAAAGATTTGGAATAGCACTCATGCTTTAAATCAGCAATAACTGCACTTAAAAGATACCTTTCCCCAAACACACACTCACAGGGCTCCCAGCCACCTCACCAGCCTTACTCCGAAATGTCTCACCTGCTTTCATTCTTAGTTGAATTGTTTGTGGAGATTTCAGGTGGATCAATTCAGCTGTGTTTGCGTTTTCTACAGCATGAAAAATTTCAGTTATTACAACTGGAGAGCTGAGGAACTGAATGTACAGCTTGCTGTTTTAGATTGTAGGTGGAATTGGCAGCATTGGTATTTAGAGAAATGACCCCCCAAGCATGTGACCTCAGTAAATTTGATCAGAGTCACACAGGGAGAGTAAAGCTGAAACACTCCATTGCCATTTTCTTCCGGTGCCTTTCCAACTACATGGGGAAATGCTTTTAGTTGTTTTCATTGTGGGCTCTCTATTTCTATCAAATATGTAGCCACTTGGTATTAACTCATGAAGCTGACTAGGATTCTGCTTTTGCTGCCTAGCAGTAAAGAAAGATGTTTATTGTATTCAGTTGCTTTCGCTCTTCCGCCCGCCCGTTTCCTCCAGTCCCTTATTCACCATTCACTTTGTTTCTCTGGAGCATGGAATGTTGCTTTTTGTAAAGAAAATGGATGTAAATTACTAGTGGTGAAGAAACAGCTCAGGCATTGCTTTTTGGCTTAGAGGACAGACGTTCTGGGCGTCATCAGCGGGTGCTTCACCGTGGGATCTGCACGTGACGGGAAGGGATGGCTCACGCTCTGTGAGCAAGTCTCACGGCTGCCAGGAGCTGCGTTGTGCATTCCCTGGAATGAGAAGCTGCAGCAGGCGGTTGTGCAGAGCCTTTCAGAGCACTGACGGTGGCTCAGCTACATCTGCCACCTGAATAACAAGAAACCCCAGACTGTATCATCTTCTTACACAGCCTGGCAGCGTCTCCCTGCTGCCAGGGTTTCTTTTCTATACTTGAAAGTGAAAACCCTAAAAGGGAGCTAATGTTTACTGAGCACTTGCTATATGACAGGCACTGTGAAAGACATTCTCTCATTAATTCATTGGATTCTCCCTGAAAATCCTTTCTTTCCATTTACGTCTGACCAACTATCTCTGAAGTTTAACTCTTGTTATCCTGATCTCTTTCTTTTTTCAGGATTGAAAGGACAGACGTTCGGGTAGATAGATACTCAGTCTCAAAGGGAAAGAGGGGAGGAAAGGGATGAGGAATAGGCTTTCAGTTCATTTTGCGCTGCCCTGTAAGTCACAGCGGGGACAAGGCGTTGCCTTTATAATACCTTAGCTTTTCAGTATATGTGCTGCCAAAGTGAGCACAACATGATACATTATATTATCTTTTCATTTACATCTGACCATCTGACCAGCTATCTCTGAAGTTTAACTCTTGTTATCCTGATCTAGGGATGAGGACGCTGAGACTCTCAAAAGTTGAGCATTTGCTGAGGCTAAGCAGTGACTAATCGTTCCAAAGTGATACTCAGACCCTAAATTCAGGATCTGAGCAAGGTATTCCCACTAAATCCAAGGTGCTTAAGAAAACCTCGTGTCTTCCATTAGGGTAAAGATTTAATACTGAGGCTAAGAAGTAATTACGCTTCTGCACAACCTTTTAATTGCACCGTGCGATGGTTCATTGTTCTTCCCTCTGCTGCCATCCAATAATGTCCAAGCCTTACGTTTTATTTTGGTCTCTTTGAAAATATAATGTATCATGTTGTGCTCACTTTGGCAGCACATATACTGAAAAGCTAAGGTATTATAAAGACAACGCCTTGTCCCCGCTGTGACTTACAGGGCAGCGCAAAATGAACTGAAAGCCATTCCTCATCCCTTTCCTCCCCTCTTTCCCTTTGAGACTGAGTATCTATCTACCCGAACGTCTGTCCTTTCAATCCCAAGAAACAAAACAGTGACTCTGGCTATGCAGTCTAGCCCCTTGCACAGAGCCTATTGGACCACACTAAAGCACTTGCTTCTCCAGTAATTCCAGACCCTGGCAGCGAACTCACCTTGCTTTGGAAATTTTATTTTCTTTTACATTTAAGAAATACCTTTAATGCCTTTCCTCCTGTACTAATACATTGTCAGTGTGATCCTCTAAGCCCCATGACTACTTTATGAGCTCCTGGAAACCTGCTGGATGGTATATATTCTTCCTTTCTCAACCATGATGCGTTCCTACCCTCACCCCAGTCAGTAGGTCTTGTCAATAAACTTATCAAAAGCAAGGTCAGTCTGCACAAAGCATACATTCTGCCTTCCCTAGCGGGATGGAAGGCAGCCCTTGAGAATAGAAGAATATATATCAGTTTTGTTTCTGTCTGACTACTTCAGTGGTCAAGAGGCTTCATATTGTTTCCTCACTAGCTAATTAGTAGCGTCTCAAGTTGGGGAGCAAGGAAAGCTCTGCTGTACATGTGATGTCAGTCTCTGCACAGGCAGGAAACAAGTGCATGCTGGGAGTCCTGTCCTTCCACAGCAGTGCCCAGTGCCAGCCATTCAGGAAGAATCGCAAAGGGCCATCAGCCTGGGGATCTAGAGCATCATATTCTAGCATAATCATGGGTCTGTGGTGGGAAACAGAAATCTCTGCAGTTATGCAGTTCACCTTTAGAGGCCACACACAGTATTTCCCCCTCAAACCCACCCAGTCCATTCATTTCAATAACTCTCGGCAGCTGGCTGGCAGTGCCAGCAACTGTTGCAAAATCGGGATCTTTCATGTTGGTGAATTACTCACGAAGTGTAGAGAGCTGTGTGATTTATTAGAGGGATTTTATATTCCTAACAGGGGGGATTAAAAAGACAGGCTTTCTTGCTCACATCAGCACTTGTGCCACTGAAGTAATTTTTTCCCTAGATTTCTAACTGGGATATGTCTCTCTCAGCAGTGTAGGTGAATATCCAGAAGGTCATTTTCACTTGTTATTTTTTAAGCTAAGCATTCCAGATACCTAGGAGTTCATCATTTCACAGAGGTCTGCTAATTCATAACTCAAAGTCTCCGGTCACCAATGTGACATTTCTCCCAGCATCTCCTATTCCAAAAGGGTGATCTACCATTCTTCTAGGGAGCAGCTCACCTGGCACAGTTGGTTTGTATGTTACCTATAGTCTTTCTAGTTTTTCTGAAGTAACAGAATGAAGCATCATTTATTTAGGTGTCATTTGCATTAGATTAGACAATTCACAAAATATAGTAGGAAATCAGTTAAAACATGAACAGCTACATTTCAGTGGGATCTTTATACAAAATTCTATCGTTTTTATTTATTATTCCTGACAATGAAAAGGGAAAGAAAACACTAGAACTGGGGAGTCTGTTTCTCTGGTGCTGGGAAGAAGGTGGGTTCTGGTTTGCCTAACTTTTCTCCAAAAGATTTAATCAGTATTTGCTGTCAAAGAAGAGAAATGCTCTGGCTCCCGCAAAGACACTTTTGTCTGTTTTGATAAACACAGGTAAGATGAAGGTAGGCTCTGTGTGCAAAAGTGAGGGGAACACTTTTTTATGACTGGAATACAAAAAGACAGATTTACGAGGGGCTGTGCTGGATTTTTCTGCCTAAACTTCCTGAATCAGCAGGCAGTGCAGTAACTGGTATAATGTTATATGCTGTTACACAAGTGAAACCAGCCAGATTTAATGATTCCCTGCTTCTGGGCTAGAATTCTTTGGTAATAGTGAACATTCCAAACCTACCTCATATATTATCTTACCCTGGCATACTTACGCAGCCCTGTTCTTAAGGGGGTTTTGGTGGTGGTGTTTTCTGGTTTTATTTTAGCCTTAGTTTTAGTGTCTAGAGGCAATTAAAATGGGGGGGCACATAAGCAAATATTGAAACACGAATGAGTTCAAGACAGGTTAAACAGAACCTTTTCTTGTTAGAAGCACACGACCAGCAGGAGGCAGGCCAGCCGCTGAGCCCTGGGATGGACTCTTGGTCTAGACTGCAGCGTGTGCTCTTACGCCCACCCACTAAGTGTGTCCAGGAGCAGTTTCCTCACCCTTGGGCCAGGCCACTGTGCTGGCCTGGCAGGGTACCTGGGGACTCATTGTACCTTAGGCACAGTAAGGTGTCTACAGGGAATCTTGGCCTGGGACTTCAAGTTCATGGCATGATTGTTGCTTTCTGAGTTTGTAGTTGACCAGTTTAATGTAGTTGAAAAGACACTTCAATTTGCCCCATCTACCTTGGACCAGGCCCTGCAGCTCTGGTCCCACTCTCTCGTCTGTCTAAGGTTGGGCTAGCTCAGTAGCTTTTCAGGTGTCTTAGTGTACTGTGGAAACTTTTACCCAAGTAAAACATACCAGAAAGAAGTAATTCCCATTCTCACTTAAGTGGAAGTGAGGGGCCCAGACCCCCTCCCATCCCATCTCCCACAGCTCCCATAGGCCTGTGCAGCTGCCGGCGTTCCAGCCTGCTATCAGGCTGGCCAGGTGCAAAGGAAATCACATTCAGCTGAGGCCTGAAAATGCAAGTAATTTTACCTTTGTCGATCTTGAATCCTGGAGGCGCAGTTACTTACAGGTTTTAGCCAACCGAAAACGGCTTAATCCACCTTCAGTTTGTAAACATCAATCATCCTTCTCTGTTACAAGCCTTGCTCCTTGTAATCATCTGAGTCTTTTAGCTTTGTTGTTGAAGAAAGTCAGTGAGCAAATGCTTCTGGGTTTGGGGTTCTGGTAGCGATTTGCTCAGCGTTGTGGAGCTCCGTCCTCAGTGCCCCTGGACTCCAGAGCCAGAGTCCTCGGCCTCGCCTCTCACCTCCTCCCCTCACTGTATGAATGAGCACCACAGTGACTTTCTTGACTCGGTACTGATCATGACATCTCCTTTGCAAACAGACCAAGAACTCAGCTTCTGACATTGCAAATCCTCCATGGTGATCTAATTCTCTTGTCAACCCCTACTTTCCACCTCTCGTGACAGACATCTGGACTGAGCCCCTGTCTCTGATTACAAGCCTGCAGTCATCACGTGGTTCTCCACGCTGCCATATGGAAATATAGATATGCATATATATATTCGTTTTACTGTATAATAATTGTATGTATTTGTGTGTACTGTGTGACATTTCAATGCGTATATACAATGTGCAGTGATAGATCAGGGTAATTGGCTATACGTCACCTCAAATATTTATTATTTCTTTATATTGGGAACATTCAAAATCCTCACTGTGGGCAATTTGGAAATGTGCAGTCGATTGCTGTTGACCATGATTACTGTAGCATGCTGTTGAGACGCTTGCAGTTCTCCCCGCCCGGCCCACTCTGCTCCCGTTAGCCACTGCCTTTCTATCCCCTACTGACGACCGTGCCCAGCTCCTGCAACCACTGTTCTGCCCTCTGCTTCTATGAGACCAAGTTTTGAAAGCTGACCTAAAATTGTACATATTTATGTGGTTCCATGTAACATTTTGATGCATAGATGCATGGTATGATGTTCAGATCAGTGTAAGCGTATGTCTCCTTAAACGTTTATTCCACTTATTTGTAATGAAACCCTTCAAAATCCCCCCTTCTGGTTGCTTAGAAATAGATAGTATCTCATCATTACTGTATATTGATAGTCACTCTACTGCTCAGTAGAGCATGACTTCTCTTATCTGACTATAACTTAGCAGCTGTTGACCAGCTTTTCCTCTCTGTTCACTAAAGATTAACCTTTTTTTTTAGCATATGAAACCAGTCATAATTTGTCTTTTCATGTCTGACATTTTTCACCTAACAGTGTCTTCTGGGCTCACCCATGTTGCCACAAATGACAGGATTTTATTTTTCATGGCTAATATTTCACCTTCTTTCCCCTATTAATCTGGCTGTGAACCCCTGGGCTCAGTCCATACCTTTGCTATTGGGAATAGTGCTTCTTTGCCTACTTGTGACCTGCCTTTCCCCAGACAGACTGCACATCCTCTCTCTCTCACAAGTCTGTTTTACAGCTCACGCTTTGAGCCTTGTTGTATTTGTCTTCTCTCATTGTGGAACAGAACATACGGGCACCATGGGGTGACAGCAGCCTCACAGAGAAGGAGGGCAGGTGTAAGAGATTCTGCAGGCTGCTCCAGGCTAAGCTCTTTGACCTGGTTTTGGTTAGTTTTCTCTTGTTGCTGGGACAAAATACCTGATGCCAAAAATGAAGGAAGGAAAGGTTTATTTAGCTTACAGTTCATGGAGGTTTCAGTCCTTACTCTGCTGGCTCCAAGGCAGAGTGGCACACGGCAGACAGCACATGTTCGTGGTGGCAGAAAACAGCAAAGGCAACAAGAACAAAAGGGAGGGGTGGTGGCGAGCAGCCTCTTTCCCCTCCTTACATCATATGCAAACTATGTGCCCTAGGGCGGGTGTAGCACTCACAACCGTAATTCCAACACCGGACCATGAATCAATCATAAACCATAGAAGCCCGCCCCGTGACTGCATGTGGCTTTGGGGGGACATCCAGACATAAACAATGGCAGACCTCTTCGGATTGCAGTTTTTCATCTGTGATATGACATCGGCACAGTGCCTCTCACTACCGTACCATCTGGTGCTGAGGATCAGAAGAGGTTTTGTTCCTGGATGCACTTTATCTATTTTAAGCACACATTGTTTTTAGTTTTTGTTTCCAAATGATAAGATGTGATTATGAGGGAGCATCATTATTACCTATTGTACCCTGCAGCATTTGTTTGAATTCTAAAACCGTAGTCTCCCCTACGCTTCCTCTCATCATTTCATGTGTCATGAGCTTTTTGGGTTAAAGATTTTTCTTCTACTTTAAGAGTCCACAGTAACTATCGCTGTGTCCACATTTTAGGCACTTTCTGTGAATTTGCTTAATAGACATTTGATTTCTAATATCCCACCTACTGTTTTTGGTGTGCTGGCAATCGAGGTCATTTCATCATCAAAGGTTCCTTGAAATGCTGGTGCCCTCCTCAAGCAAGATTGAAGGTCTAAGGATACGGAGACCTCACAAAGTAGGGTAAAAATCTCATTTAGGTGAGATGCTCTCTTCGTGATTAAGTCAAGGTGGAACTCAGCTGTAGGACTAGTTAGAATGAATCTAGCAGTTGGCCCTTTCTCGAACTCACAATCCACAGGGGGAAAGCTGCTTTGACTGAGGCTGCTACTCAGACTGTCAGAACTATGCTGGAGGGGCTGCTGCTCCAGAGTTACCAAATCTATGCTTTGAGGCTTCAAGAGATTACAGTGTGTGTTTTGCAGTCTGTATGAATACATTCAGCTTTTTCCTAGTCGAGTCTGTCCCCTGTGAAAATTTCTTGTATTAAATTATGCCCATTGTAAGAGTGGTTGCTCTTAGCACTTTGATAAGTGGATTGCAAATACTTCTCCACATGTGAAAACCACTTAATTTTGGATCACGGGGAATATACCAGTTTAAAAGATAACTGGAACACTTTGAGAAAAAATAAGGAGAGTATGTTGTGATAGTTTCTAGGGAAATAGGACATGCTGGGCACACTTAATACGATAAAGATTTAATTTGCAAAGCGTAAGCTGCTGACCAATAAAATTTGATTTTCCCCCCAAGCTTGGCATATGTAGTGTACCTTGAAGAATTTAATTTTGCCAGAAGTGTGAAGTTTCTGAACCACGAGTGGGGCTATAACAGCTATGGAGCTTGGTAAAGCTTGGCAAGGTGTATGGCTGTCTGGTTCTGCATTTAGGGTGCCTAGGTGGAGCCTGCACACAGCTCGCAGTCGGTGCTGCCGGTCTAAGCGCTCACCAACATTCACTTATTTATCATGGTACCTGTGGGACATCTCAGCCGACGTGCTTTCTTTTATATGAATGAATAAAAAGTCTTTCTCCTGATATACTTCCTCTGCTTGGCCAGTCTGTAATGTGTATAGATCATTCTTTGCAGATTTGCTTATTTCTGGGAATATTTCTCTATGATTTTAGCATAAGCAATATGCTTCCCCACCTACACCAAGGTAGGGACTTGCAAACATTTTACAAGTTCCAAGGTAGTAGAGTTAGTAATGGTCCACAGTCCATTGTCCCTGCAGCAGCTGTCACACACCTACCACGTGTATGTGGTCTTCATCATATTCAAATCGTTTCAGAGCGTGACCATGTCTTTGCTTTGTACATTTAGTAACTTCTATAGTGCTTAGTGAGTGCGCAGGAATGTTTATTAAATGAATAAAAGAGAAAGCTATGCATATTTATATGTTTATAAATATATATACATACACTTTCAGTTTTAAAAGTTTACTTGATTAATACTTTTTCTACCAAAAAAAAACCCCAAAGATAAATTTGGTCAAACATGATCCTCTCAACTGAATGTGCCCCATAATTACCCACATGAAAGGCAGCCAACTCTGTGCGTTGCATTCAGCAATGTGTAGCCATGGAGCAGCTGCCGCACTTTGCCAAGTCTTCTCAGATCTGGCCTTTCTGGGGTCACGGTGAACTCAGACTCATAAAGGAGCTCTTGAAACCACTCCGAACTCCCCTTCATGTACGATTATAGCTAAAATATATAGAAAATAAAGGGAAAAACAAGCGGGTTCACAATATTTTCATGTACAACTGCTTAGTAGGGCTCCTTACATTAGTAAGTTTGTGAGGGTCTGGAATTCTCCTGGAGGGATTGTGTAATCAAATCTAGTTGTTAGAATACTAGTGGTTGCTGCAGCTGCTGTTTCCTTGATTTGATGCCAGTTTAGTCCTTTTCTTCTGCACTTCAGGCTCCTTTTTTTTCTTATGCAGTCTTGCAACCTCGAACTGTTTTGCATTCATGGCCAGAAAGCTGATAATCATTGCTAGAGTACGGGCAGAGCACTGGCTGTGTGGCTTAGTACGTCCGCAGGCCCCGTCTTCATGGTGTCCTCATTTAAGGGTTGTAGGTGCTGTGCACATCTGACATTCAGGAGTTTTGTATTTAATCCGTTGTACAAGAAAATATGACTGTGTTCACATTCCCTTTGCTCATTTTGCAGTATTCAGCAAACACGGGGCCCCTGTTTTATATCTGGCCCGGTGTTGGGGTTAAAGAACTTCTGGCATAAGGGTTTGGATGTGTTTTCACGGGGGGGCAGGAGTCTCCTTTTGCACATGTATTCTCTATCCTGTTGAAAAGTCTGGCTCAGTGCCCTGGAACTGCAGCGTGGGTTTCTGGGGCATTCTCAAATTAAATGTGAGATTTTTTTCAGTGGACCCATTAATGAAATCACCAAGGAGAATGATGAGGGTCTGAAACCTCAAACTAGAACAAGCTTCTATTAGCCTGGTAAGGCAGCAGCAGCGATGGCTGCTTGCGGGGCACATTACTCAGGCACTGGAAACTCTGGCTTCCAATGGAAGCCAGAGCTCTAGGCCGTGGGCCCCCCTGTACACTGGGAACATAGCCCTCTTTACAGAAATTAGAGTGACTCCCTGAGCCAGTTCAGAATTTGCTTAATCATGTTCAGTTCACTGAACTATGGTTTTGACTTAGGAAGTTTTAGGGAGAACAAAAATACAAGGCTTAGGGAAAACAAAAGCGAGCAATTGGGGAGAGGAAATTCAAAGCGATTCTCCTCCCTAGTCAGTCTGGGACTGGAAAAGAAGGTAAATGCCTTCAGTGACCAGGTGTGGTAAGTACAAGGATGTTGATTTGGAAAATAGGCCCTTTGAGGCCTGTCTGGGTGAGAATCACTGAGATAACAAAAGGAAGCAGCTGGTTAGTCTTGGATCCCTTTTCATATAACCCCAGAAGTTGAATAATGTCCTAAATAGAGTGTATCGTATGTGTTTAAATATTTATGTGCAAATGGCTTTCATTTCTTAGCCTGCTGTGCCATGGCCACATGGCTTCATACAATTGTTTTAAAATTATCATTGTTTAGATTCTAGGGTCTCGAATTGTTCAGGAGAAGGAAGAGTCACACAGTAAAGCAAACAAGAAAAGTGCAGAACAGACTATCACAACTCTGTTATGTCTGCCATAGCCCACTATGTTTTAAAAGCTTTGAAGGCAGTATTGTGTGGAGATTAAAATGGGTGAGATTGCCATCCGACCTGAATTTAAAATTTCCCCTTGATTCCCTAGCTTGGTATCTTTGGGTTTCTTATCCTCTCTTTGAACTTCAGAGTCCTCATCTGTAAGGTGGGGGTAATAACAGTCTCCATTCTCACTGTGGTAGCATTGCAAGAATTTTATGAATTAATGGTCTTAGGTGTTTGGCACTTACAAGCCCTTAGTCAATGCTAAAGAGAAATTGTTCCCATGAGGATGCAGTGCAGGAAATCGTTTAGCAAAATACTGAAGGGGAAGAGTCACCCAGGGCTGGAACTTTGATTTAGGAACTATAGCTATAGCACCAAAGCAAATAGTGCCTGGCACGTAGTAGGTGTTCCCTAGATATTGTTTGTGTGACTAAATAAGTCATGCACATAGAGTGTATAATTTGGACTATTGTATGAAGTTAATTAAAATATGCATTTCCTATAAGGGGAAGACACTGTGAGTGAAGACTCTGAGTGTGGCAAAGGCATACTTTTTCAAATTTTCAGCAGAAAAATATGAGTGCTTTGTTGCCTGTCAGGAGCACAGAGTTTGCGTTTTTGCCTTTAAGGTCAGACGATTTGAGGAATGCTTCTGTAGTGTTCTAGATGGCCTCTTCTTGCTTTTCAGGTGGGGTTCATTAGTTTTTAGCATTCTGTCATATTTATAGTGAGGAGACTGAGGCACAGGGGCTTTGCTAACTCCTCCAGTGAAGCAGACCCATGAGGGGATGGAAGGGAGCGCGCACACACACTGGAGTTTAATATCCCCTTGCGACAGAAAACAGAGGCTCAGAGTGCCGGATTCTGTAGTCTAAGCGGAGTCAGTGTTTCCTCATTTGTGAGTGGGCACCACCCTCTTCCACACTCTCTTGGCCGGCTGTGGGCTGGTTGGTTCTGCCCCTACCTATGAGCTGGGCCTTGTATTTCTTTTCTATCCCTATTCCAAGCCCTTGCACTGAAGGTAGGAAAAGCGAATGACCTTCTCTGCCCACCCCCAGCCCAAAGTCCTTCCGCAGACAAGATGTGATGAGCAAATACTGCCTTTGGTGGAGATGTACAAATTTGCCAGAGGAAGGAATGCGGTTCTGGGACCTCCTAGCTACAGGATTATGTAACTCACTCAACACCACTAGAATTGAAGTTATGAAAATATGTAATTTCCATCTGTACCCCAGCTAATTAGTCTAAGGACATGGTGACAGAGGATGTATTCCATAACCTCTCAGGAGGCCGCCCTGTTAGGTGCCCTCCAGAGACATGATTCTAAAACTGCTCATCTCTAAGGTGTTGTAGGCTGTAGCTAGTATTTACAGAGCTCTTCCTGTCTTCCAGTCTTGAAACAAACCAGGGAAGGTTCATTATTTTTTGTTCTTATATCATGTTTACAAGGAGGAAACTGAGGCTCAGGGGGTTCACTAAGTTGCCCAATGTTATGAATTAACTTTTAAAAAATTGACTTTACATGTAAGAAAAACAGAAATGCTCAGCAAAAGCCTCATGAAAAAATACTGAGCTTGTTCACTAAGAAGATTACAAGCATTTCACCCCTAGTGTACATGTTAAGGAACCACGGCATCCTCTCTTTTGACACTGGGCCCAGCGCCTGGCGGTGTCTCACTGAGGAAGTTTGCGTGCAGGGGCCTCGGGTGATGCACCTCTGGGATCTCAGAGCCTCAGTGTCTTCACAGGAGATGTGAAGCTATTTCTAATATTGCAAAGAGCCTAATGTAAATTGTCTATTTAGAAGCCTAAAACAATATGTGCCCCGCAAAAAGTATGTGCCAATGAATATATAAAAATTGTATATAAAAGTGTTTTGAGTGTTTTGCATTTGCCAAATGATTTAATGTGATGATTTAATTATCTTGTGTGAGCTGACTTTTTTTGTGCCAATTCTACATTTCTGATCTTAAAAGTGGGTAGCTGTTATCTTTTATGTAAAGCTTAGGTAAATCCTTCTAAATACAAAATCGAGGGCTTGGAGGGGGAAAAGAGAGATGGACTTTTGGGGTGAAAAATTAGTCCCCATTAGCCTGGTGAGTACAAGAGAGAAGCGCTGCTAGCAACTGACAAATCACAACGTGCTGGGAGGGATGTAGCCCCTCTATTCTGGAAGAGCAGAATGTTTCCTGACTGTTTTTCTTCCTTGTCTCTATTCTTAATCTGCTCTTATTTCATATAACTACGACTGGTTCTTACAAGGACCTCAGGGAATTTTACCAATGGAATTGGCAAAATATAATTAGGGTGGTGAATTGTTGCACATCCCCAAATCCACTGCCACATGATGTATTTCAGAGCTAAACAGAATGTAGGATTTGCTGTTCCAGTTTTCTGAGCCACTAGACTATATCTAGCCTTATCTTTTTCTTGACCACCCAGATATCCAACTTAACCTTTTACAATCTATCCTTACCATACCGTTTTGGGAGCCCCTGTTTACCGTGTGGCAAATTCCCATATGTATTTAAATCAATTTCTGGACTACTTACTTTGTTCCACTGGTCCATCTCCTCATATGCTAGTACTATACTAGTTGAATTATTGGACTGTTAGAGTATTTCAGTGTCTATGATGACTCGTCCTGCCTCAAATGAAATTATCTGCTCAATTCATGCTCTGTAAAGATGGCAGAAAGCCGTAGTTTACATTCCAGCCCTCTCGGATCAGGGAGAGATTTGGAAACTGATTTGGTAATTTGGAAACTGATAACATAGAAGTGGTAGTTGAATGTATAAGGGTGAATGCAGTCCCTAAGGCATACGTATACCATGCTGTATAGCATAACATAGGAAAGTAAATAGTAGTAATGTGAAAGCCTAAGATGGTGCAGGTGGGTGGAGGAAGAGGACCCGACAAAGCAGCAGGGCGTGATCTTCATGGCTGAAGGTTGCTTTTGTCCTGGAAATTGCAGATCTTAGTTCTCCGTCAGTACGATGCGAAAGGTCTGCAGTGGGGAAAGTGGAAGTATTTGTGTGTCCTACTGTGTAAAACTAATCAAAGAGAGGAAATGTGCTTCAGAGTGGGGGAGGCCTGTTCAAGTGTGCCAAGGGGGCCGGGCCATCATATTTGTCTCTGAGCAGTTCACAAGTCTGGACGTGCAGTGACCTTGAGCCCCAAGACTGCCTGTGCGCCAGCTTGTGCTTTTGAAGACACAACAGTAAGCCTCACTGTGTGCTTCTCAGGAAGAACAGGAAGGTGTGTTATTATTAGCCTTCTCTCCAGGAGACAGCACTAAGTCTACCTAACAACACATCTTTACTGAACAGATCTGGGAGAGTTAATTTCTGATGCTGAGTTATTATGGGAAAAATATCCAAAATGTCCAGCGGGGGCAAATCATAATAGTGTTTTTCTTTGAAATGCTTCTATCTCCTGGACTGTGTGTACCTTCATGAAAGACCAGAGAATGCTAAGATGGACGATACATCATAAGCAGACCTGCATTTCAGAGTAGGTGAAGAAACCACTCCTGGATTGTTGTAGGATGACTTCACCCCCTTGCAGACACTCTTAATAACCTTTGGCACAACCTGTCACCTCCCCATCCCCAGTTTCCTCTTATGCCTTGGACATGATTGCCCTGCACTTACCTCACGGCCCTCTGGGGAGGGTTAATTAGCTTTGGGTGGGAAAGTTCTTTGAAGATGAATCATATGGTCAGGTGAATGTGGTAATTTGAGGGTTCATAGCCTTTGGATTGAAAAAACTCTCTGCCCAGGACCAGACAGCAAAGGGCAAATGGAAATTGGTCTGCTTCAGAGAAAGGGGATGGGCTTTGCCAACTGAGAGGGCAAAGTTAACCTTACTCAAAATTTGTTCCACAATCACATAGCAAGTGTCCTGTATAGAATGTGCTGGGCAGTTGTGGGGCATCAGGAGCCCTGAGGTGCAGGCTCAGCCCTTGCTGCTGCAGGGATTGTTACCTGGGGTGGAACGCAGTTGCCCCGAGTCGTAGCTGTGTGGACTAGAGGCCGTTTGCCATCGATGGCCATGAATGTGGCGGCGGTGGCAGTGCCCCTTGCATCTAGCCCTGGACAAATAATAAGGTCACAGGGCACCGTCAGTTCTCTCACTTTTCAGAAGCTTTGCTCATGATCCATGGCCGGCCTTCCCTCTTAGGCACTTAGTAAGGAGAATCTTTGCATCCATCCACAAAAAAAAGGGTCAAAAGAGGACCCCTTTTTGGGCCTCTGCTCTTATATGCTGCTCTTTATAAGACTACCTTAAGATGTGCTTTGTTTTAAGCACAAAGTAAAAGGGGCTATTTTAGACATTATCAAAGAACACTTTGTCTGCCAATGAGAGTTTTATGGTCTGGAAATTGGTACAGAATATGGATGAGATCTCAAATGTGCACCCCAGGCTGAGCTTTTCTCACACTTAGTTTTTCTCCTGAGATGTCCTTGAGTGGGAGAAGCAAGGGCTAGAAGAGGAGGAGGAGGAGGAGGGAGAAACGTGCTTAAGAAAGGTGGGGATGAGTAAACCTGGAAGGTGAAGTAAATGGCTCCCGTGGGCAAACGAGGCTGCTGAGGTCACTGTGTTGGAGGAAAGCCTGGGACCTTGGAAGCTGAGGGGTCTCCAGAAGAGCTGGGTAGCATTTTAGGAGAAGGTGCTTAATTTAACTGAGAAGCCCATTGTTAAGTAAAAACGTTTGATATTGTTTCTCAAAATACAGATCTTAGGAGGGAAACTATAGGGCAAAGCCTCATCCCATTTAGAGGGGATTCCAGGTATTTGGTGAATCTGATACATTCAAATAATCTCGTATCTCTGTGCAGATATTTATGGGTGCTATAATGCAGTAAGAGGATCCAGGCCTGGATATCCTGGAGCTTCGTGGGTTTTAGAGCCGTCTTCATAAAAATGTGTTTACTTTTCTCAACTTGTCATTCAAGTTCAAGAATCTTGCCCATCACTGCCTATTTAATGATGTGCTTCAGCGATGGTACTAGTAGAAAAAGCTACATTTTGGTGTGACATTTGCATGAGATTATAGAATAAATTTATCTTTTGACATAGTGCTCAGTAGTATTCTAATTTCTTACTGAAGTCTTCCTTCCTAGCTGATTAATTTGTTGCATAAATCCAGTTGTGAGTTTCCTGTCACCTGAGAGACTGTAAGAATGACTCTTCACTTTACTAGTGCAGAGGCTACCATTCACACACCACAGTGGTTCCTGTAAAAGCTCTGTTATCACAAAGAGCTGTAATACTCCAGTCTGGAGTGGCTCTTTCCATAACATTTAAAGGCTGGCTTCAAGGCTGAGTTGGGCTGCTGGCAGGAACCAGGTGGCATAAACCAGCTGGTGTTTGTTTGAGGGAGTTAACAAGGGGCTCTTTACAATGGCATGTAAAGTTACCAGCAGAGAGGAGCCATTTTCACCACACCCTAGGCCAGTGACAGCGAACCTTTTACAGCTTTCAGTGATAACAAACAGGGCCCTGAGGCACAGGCTTGCCACCACTGCCCTAAGCCTGAAGGAGCAGGGGAGAAAATGGCTACTAGCGTCTGGGAGGTGGTAGCTGCGGTGTGTCATCTCGCAGGAGCTGCTGGACGTGACCGAGAAGTAGACAGGAGAATAAATACGCAGCTTCCCTGTCTTCCCACCATGTCATTTGTGAGCACTTTCTATCGGCCAAACCAAATTGGAGGCCAGTGGGAAGGGGCCTATGGGCATGGTGTTTACAGCTTGCCTGCCAGCACAGAACAGGGTGAGAGGGACGAGGGGTGGGTATGAAGGGCAGAGGGAGCTACAGCCGTCATTTCCTGCCCACTAGCCTGGGACACTTGGGAGACCATGTTGCAGCAGTGTGTTTAAGGCCAGGCTCAGTGTGTGTTGAACACAAGTCCCTGTGAGGCAGAGCTTCAGCCACTGCAAACAGAGTTCTCACAGTCTCCACATGGGTACGTTTTTAGAGTACTAAAAGACTGATCTCTTAATAAACAATCAAAACAGGAATGGCTATTTTGTTGATATAACAATGAAAATATTTTTGGAAATTTTATTTGATTAAGAAATGTTCAGCCTGTCTCCAGGCATGAACTAGAACTTGCTTTTCTCAGCCCCGTGCTATAAACAATGAAGGGCAGTCAGGTGTCCACAAGCCCCAAGCTTTTCTCAGGCTGGAGACCAGCCCTGGGCTGGAGAAGCCATGGAAGGCGTGGCGAATGAGAACTTGTGAACTGGGCCTTCCACACTGCATGGGGAGTGCAAAAACATGATCAATGAAACAGTGGTAAATGATACATGGGGGGGGGGACTTCCGGGAAGATGGCGACCAGGTTAGCAGCAAAGGAGGGATCCTCCCTGATAGAGTACCCCAGCTGAAGACAGGCTTGGTGAGTGTAAACGCCGGGACCTCGGCTGGGAAGTTCAAACTGAACGTGTTTCTCCGCGCTGCCTGAGACGCCGCGGGTCAGCCCAAATTGCCGTGGCGAGACGCGGGAAAGGTCGGAGCACTGGGAACCAGAGACACTCGGCACAGCAGACAGGTGGTGGCTCAGCTGGGTCCGAGTGCCCCGTGGGCGTGGGCGGCTCGGTCCCTCCCCCCTCCCGACCCTGTGCGGCTCGCCAGCAACGGGGGCCAAAAAATCGGCTTTTCAGCAGCTGCAGCACTGGGTGGGCTCGGAACCTGCGCTCCTCAGGCAGGCTCCGCAAATCCGAGCAGCGAAATGGGATCCCACTCCAGTCCCGGCCCCCGCCGCCAAACCTCTCAGCGACCTGCAGTTAGCGACCGAGGTGGCATGAGGAACACAGAGGAGCAGAGCACCTCACTCCCTCCCCCAGACCGGGAGAGGATGAGAAATGGGAATTTGGAACCTTCCTGCTGGCACGGATTCAGAAACGGATGAGCTATTTGTGCGCCTCAACCGCATCACCCAGTGGGGGAGGAGAACTGTCCCCATACCTGCAGGGAACCCTGGGCGGGTGGGGGAGCGGATTTAGATGCCCCACCCAGGTCTCCCAGTAGGGAGTAGCTCACCCCACAAACCAGCACCTGAGCAGCCTTTTAAGTGGAACTCTCAGCAGAAAGCTTAAGGGACATTCTCCCGAAGAGAAGGAGTCATTGGAGCAGCCTTTGCAACAGACCTTTGCCTGGTAAACTGCCTGGGTAATTTACTGCTCAATATTTCGAATCTGATACCCAAAAATGGGAAGACAGAAGAACAAAACGCAGTCTCAGAACTCAACCCCACCCAGAACAAGTCCTGGATGCGAGGATACAGGGGAACTAGGAAGCCACATACCTGCAACTTCTGAAACGATTGCATCCGAAATAATGAAACAACTCCAACAGGCCATAGAAGAGCTTAAAGCAGAAATAAGCCACATACCTGCAATAATCTCTCAGACAAAAAATGAACTGAAAACTATAATGGAAGAAATGTTCCATACACATAGAGAAGAAATAGATAAAAGATTAGAAGAAAGTAGGAAACAAATGGAAACGTTACAAGAGCAATTTAGGAATGAATTACCAAGAATGAAACAGGCCCAAAGAGATTGCCAGGAATTGAAAACTTCCACTGAAAGCTTGCAGAACTGCAAAAATGAAACCGAAGATAGAATTTCAGACCTTGAAGACAGCATGGCAGCTTATGAGCGTGAAAGGAAGGATCTCATAAAATCATCAAAGACCCAAGAAAAATCAATCCAACAGCTGCAAGATGAGGCAAAACGCAATAATATTTGAGTAATAGGAGTCAGCAAAACAGCAGGAGACAACACAAATGATATAAAAAGGATATTTGCTGAAATAATAGCAGAAAATTTCCCAAACAAGGGAAAAGATACTGAAGTACAGTTAACTGAGGCATATAGAACCCCAACGACCCATAACCCAAAGAAAACCACACACAGACATATAATAGTCAAGATCCCAGATATCCGGCAAAAGAACACAATATTAAAAGCTGCTAGAGAAATGAAACAGATCACCTATAAAGGAAAGCCCATCAGAATCACAGCAGGCTTCTCAACGGAAACCATGAAATCAAGAAGAGCTTGGAGCGAGATATTACAGATTCTGAGACAAAACAACTTCCAACCCAGACTGATGTATCCTGCAAAACTATCCTTCAAATTCAATGAAGAAATAAAGTATTTCCACAACAAAGAACAACTGAACAACTTCATGAGTGCCAAACCAGCATTGCAAACAGCACTAAAAGATATTCTAGACAGAGAAAAAAGAGACCACAATCCCAAGAACAATGATAGAAATAATCCCCTAAACAGAACAAGTAAACAGACAGCAAAAGAAGGAAAACAACAACAAGTAAATAACATGAATAGAATAAGCCAACATATAACCATTATAACCATTAACGTAAATAGCCTCAATTCACAACTCAAAAGGGAAAGATTGGAAGAGTGGATAAAGGAACAAAATGCAATGATATGCTGTGTCCAGGAAACACATTTTACTCAAAAGCAAATCCACAGGTTGAAAGTTAAAGGTTGGAAAACAATTTTCCATGCAACAGGTCTCCAGAAAAAAGCAGGGGTACCTATTATGTTTGCAGACAATGTAAACTTTAAACCAAAAACAATCAAAAGAGATAAAGAAGGCCATTACATACTAGTTAGGGGAAAGTTGCAAGAGGAAGAGGTAACAATCCTAAACATTTATGCACCAAACAATGGAGCACCGAACTTTACAAGTCAAATCTTAACAGACGTGAAAAATCAAATAACTAATAACACTATTGTAACAGGGAACCTAAACACCCCTCTGACGCAAAGAGACAGGTCAACTGGACAGAAACTCAGCAAAGAAATAACGGACCTGAACCAAAAGTGTGAACAAATGGACTTAGTAGATGTATACAGAGTGTTCCACCCCACAACATCAGAATACACATTTTTCTCCGGTGCACATGGGTCTTTCTCTAAAATAGACCACATTCTAACCCATAAAGCATATCTACCTACATGCAAAAGAAATGAAATTATCCCATGCATATTATCAGACCACAATGCAATGAAATTGGAAATTAATGACAAAGAGAACTCTAAAAACCGCATAAACACTCGGAAATTAGACAACAACCTCCTGAATAACCAATGGGTCACACAAGAAGTTAAAGAAGAAATTTTAAAATACCTACAAATAAATGAAAACGCAAGTATAACCTACCAAAATCTGTGGGATGCAATGAAAGCAGTCCTCACAGGGAAATTTATAGCAATGAACTCACATATAAAGAAAACAGAAAGAGAGCAAATAAATAGCCTAATGCTACACCTCAAACTTCTAGAAAAAGAACAAGCCAAACCAAAAGCCCAAAGAAGGGAGGAGATTATAAAACTCAGGGCAGAAATTAATGCAATTGAGATGAAGAAAACTCTACAAAAAATTGGTGAATCAAAGAGTTGGTTCTTCGAAAGAATAAATAAAATTGATAAACCCCTAGCCAACCCTATCAAAAAAAGAAGGGAAAGATCTCAGATTATGCAATAAGGAATGAAAAAGATGAAGTCACTACAGATCCCACAGAAATCCAAAAGATCATTAGTACCTACTTTGAAAATTTGTATTCCCATAGGATAGAAAATACAGAAGAAATGGACAGATTCCTAGAAAGGTACAAATTACCAAAATTGAATGAGGAAGATGTAAAAATTCTGAACAACCCAATATCAATTAATGAGGTTCAAAACGTCATTAAAAACTTACCAACAAAGAAAAGCCCAGGCCCTGATGGATTCACAGCAGAATTCTATAAAACATTCAGAGAAGATTTAATGCCAACACTCTTCAAACTCTTCAATGAAATCAAAAAGGAAGCAACTCTCCCTAACACATTCCTGGAGGCAAGTATTATACTGATACCAAAACTGGAGAGGGAACCAACCAAGAAAGAAAACTATAGACCAATCTCTCTAATGAACATAGATGCAAAGATACTCAACAAAATATTGGCAAATAGATTACAGTGAATCATAAGGAAAATTATACACCATGACCAGGTAGGATTCATTCCAGGAATGCAGGGATGGTTCAATATTTGCAAATCAATAAATGTAATACATCATATTAATACAGCAAACACAAAAACCACATGATCATCTCAGTAGATGCAGAAAAGGCTTTCGATAAAGTCCAACATGTATTCATGTTAAAAACCTTAGAAAAAATAGGAATAGATGGCCTCTACCTCAATCTGATCAAAGCCATCTTTAATAAACCAACAGCCAACATCATACTAAATGGACATAAACTGAAAACTTTCACTTTAAAGTCAGGAACAAGACAAGGATGTCCATTGTCACCACTCCTATTCAACATAGTTCTGGAAGCATTAGCCAGAGCAATTAGACAAGAGAGAGAAATAAAAGAAATAAGGATAGGAAAGGAAGAAGTTAAATTATCAGTATTTGCAGATGACATGATACTATACATGGAGGACCCCAAAAACTCCACAAGAAAACTCCTGGAATTAATTGACAAATTCAGCAGCATAGCTGGATACAAAGTCAACACCCAAAAATCAATAGCATTCCTATACATGAACAACAAACAGACCAAGAGAGAAATTGAGGAAACCATACCTTTTACCATAGCAACCACGAAATTGAAATACTTAGGAATCAATCTAACGAAGAACATGAAAGATTTATTCAGTGAAAACTACACTACTCTGAAAAAGGAGATCGAAGAAGATTTCAATAAATGGAAAAACATACCCTGCTCATGGTTAGGAAGAACTAACATCATAAAAATGGCCATACTACCAAAACTGTTGTACAGATTCAGTGCAATTCCAATTAAACTACCGTTAGCATACCTCACAGATCTAGAGAAAATATGCCTCAAATTCATCTGGAACCAGAAGAGACCCAGAATAGCAAAAGCAATCCTGGGCAACAAGGACAAGTCAGGTGGAATCACAATCCCTGACCTGAAATTATACTACAAAGCTACTGTAATAAAATCAACCTGGTACTGGCTAAAAAACAGACCTGAGGATCAATGGA